>JAQZBX010003951.1:0-62653 GCA_029593785.1 Cabassous unicinctus
ATAAAGAATATGGCTAGCTTTTGTCCAAATATTACCACAATAAAAAGAAAAAAAAATACACTTTCAAGAGAGAAATTGATCAACAAAACTGAACTCAGATAACAATTGCAAATTATGGCACTATCCAACAGGGAATTTTATTCTTTTTACTGAATAAATATTTATTTCCAACAAGGAATTTTAAATAGCTATAAATTATGTTAAAGGATTTAGTGGGAAAGGTGAATTCCAAGCTTGAACAGTTTGGAAATTTTAGCAGAGAGATGTAGACAACATTAATCAAGTAGAAATGTAGGAAAGAAACAATAACAATTCCACTCTCCCTCTCAACGTGATAGAGATGAAGGATACCTTCTATGGGTGGGCTCATCTCTAAATTCAACTCAGCCAAGGAAAGATCATTGAGGACAAGTCAATAGAAGTTATCCAAACTGAAATAGAAAAACTGTAAAATGAAATAGAACAGAGTATCCAAGAGTTGTGGGACCACAACAAATGACCCAACAAAAGTGTAATTGGGATCCCAGAAGAAGAGCAAAAAACAGAACAGAAGAGATATTTGAAAATGACTTGAAATTTTCTGAAAGTAATAAAAGTCATCAAAATACAGATTAAGGAAACTCAGAGCCTAAAGCAAGACAAATATCAACTGTACACAGACACATACACAACACACCTAATCGTATATTCAAAGTGCTGAAAACATGACATACAGGGGAACAAAAATAAGGAGTACAGTAGACTTTTGTCAGAAACAATGCAAATTGGAAGATGGGCTTCAAAGTGACTAAAGGAAAGCCACTTTAACTTAGCAAAAATATCTTTAAAAAGTGAAGGAAAAATTAAGAATTTTCATAAAACTAAGCCTTTTAAAAATGAAAGGTTTTGAATCACACAAGACAAGCTAACATAGCTCTTCAGGCAAAGGAATGACTCCTGTCCAAAAATTCATTCCACGAAACAAATAAAGAACATGGAAGTGGTGAAAATGAAGGTGAACATATAACACAGACTTAATCATTTTTAACCACTCTAAAAGATAACTAATTGTCTAAAAAACTTGGCAGTGTCTTGTGTGTTATGGCATAAGTGAAAGTAAAAGTACAAGGAATGGACAGGAAAAATTGCATGTAGACTGTTTGTTAGGTTCTTACACTACACAGGGTTTGGTGTAATGTTCTTGAAGATAGGCTGGATGTGTATCATAAGCCCTGGTATAACCACTAGAAAATAAAAAATTAACTAGTGGCATAATAACACAGTCCTTATGCAGATTAGGTGGCCTGAGCAAGGCATCTGGCACTTATGCTCCATCAACAGATCCTGGGCTCTTAACTGTCTGTCTCCCTCCCCATATCTGACTTAGGCCCTGGGGAAAAGAGGGATTACAGCTGGGGAATGTGACCTTGTCTGGGTGCAACATTGTTACTCAGCCCCCTTGGAGCCTGAGGCAAAAAGAAAATATCAGTAATGCTTGTTGAAACTCTGGAACTGGAACCATGAAGATGGTGCTTCAGATGAAAGACAAGAGACAGAAATATGCTAAAGATGGGGTCAGGGGACCCTTTACCCTAAGGCAGAAGAGACCCTCTGCACAATCCATCATGGCTTTTATTATGATCACAGAACAAAGCAATGAAAAGTGTGCCTGCACTAATGTTTTCTAGTAACTTATAATAACCTTTTCCTCCCTCTGCTACTAATGTCATAAGAACATGGTTTTCATCTTGATGTATATCTTTTCCTATTCTTTCTAAGTTCAGCACATGCTCACCTTTCTTTGAACCTTCATCCTGGTACATATTAGATTTTATCTTAGGTATAACATGTTTTTTGTTCTGTTCTGACTTAAATGCAGCCTGTTTATGTTCCCAAGCTCTTTGCCACATACCAAATGCTTACATGTTCTCCTTCATTTCCTCCTTTTTAAATTTTTAACAGCAGCATTAATATATCAAGAACCACTTGTTTGTATTTTTTCAGACATAGTCTCTGTTTGCTTTACAAGGCAATTTCTCATTGACTTTGTCTTCTTCCTTGTGCCATTGTGACTGTGCCTGTCTTAGGTTGTCCTTTCTCTTAAAGGATCTTACCTGTCATTGACTACCAGTCAAGCCTTTTGGCAACTTTGGGAAGGCTTTCTGAGACTCCTGTCTGATTCCTTTCATCATCTTTCTTCAGGTTTTCCTTTTAACAGGTGCCTTTATAAGCATGTTGATTAACATAAGTGCATAGCTAAGGATATTAGATCTATCTATCTATCTATATTTACTTCTAATTCATCGACATTCTACCTTTCATTCAGCAAAATCTTTATTGGCTAATTTTCTCAACATAAATGCGCTCACTAAATTTAAGTGCTTTTTCTCCTTTTACATATATGTTAATATTCTATTTCTGAGAAGACAGATAGCAATAATGCATACAATGACAATTCCTAACCCAATCCATAATATTATTTGAACAGTCTTCTCCTTCCACCAGTGAAAAGGATTGATAGCATTCAAATTTTGTGACAATTCATTCCAAAATTCTGCCACTGGGGTTTCTTGTAATTCATTTTGGGGCATGCTTAATGCTTTCTTCTACAACTCTAAGATGTCTAAAGATATATTATGCTTGTATCTAATTAAATGATTTTTTACTTCTTCCCACTCATGTTCACTATTATTGTAAGGTAAAGGGGTAATACAAAATATACTTTCATTCCAATCACATTTCAGCGCTCTAAGTAAATTTAAGTTATAAATCTGATTCCCTAAATGAACAATGGCTGTTTCAGGGTCATTCATATGGTCATTTAATTCCATATCTATGTGAGATTGACTGTGCCACATTTCACTTGCATTTTTATGCCAATCTTTAACATACTGTTGTGTTTGTACCCCTAGATGTAGGGCAGTACCTGCCACTGCAGCTGCTGTAATGATACCCATTAATCCTAAAATTCCTGCAATTATAAGTCCAATTAATCCTTTTGTTATTTTTAAATAATGGTCTAGAAAATGCCACAGCAGCTGAGACTCAGAAGACTGCTGCCAATGTCTTGTCATTCGCACCAGGAGCCAAAGTCCTCTTCTTCTTCATGCCAAGAAGAGGGTTTTATTGTCCTTTAAATAAGAATTCTTGAGACAAGTGAATAAAGAACAATTAGAACAACTAATATTCTTTTCTCCAAATGTTACTTCTCCTATTATGAAAACCACAGGATCCCTAACACATACAGTCAGATATTAAGTTGATTTTCTTGTTAAACTATTATTACTGGATCTATTACCCGTTCATTCATGCATCGGTCTAGTTCCAAGAAAAACTTTCCATAAATACATCCAGGTTTTATTAATTTTATTGTCCCATGGTTGAGGGATGAACCTTCCTTGATGTATCCAATTTAGGGATGTATTTGTACTTATGACATCCTCATAATTCCAAAAATAAGGATAACTTTCATTAGTTGTTTTTGTTGAATTATTAATTGTCCAATTTATGGTTGTGTTTACATTAGGTTTTGGTATCCCTATAAGGCCCTGATCTTTTACAATTCCATGAGAGTCACTAAAAAACACAACCTCATAAGAGCCATGGAATGTATGCCATTTAACATTTTGTAATCTATTTGGTATTGGACACGTGTGATTTATCGTATCATCAGGGTGATATGGTAAGGATGGAAATATGAGAATATATATTCAGGTTTGATTATTTTCTATAATGACCAAACTGTGATTTTGGGGTTGCATACATGCAGGATCATGTCCTATACAAAGAGGTCATTCTATAAATGGCAGAGTTAAAATTTCAACAAATTTTCCCTCTTCCTCAGGTTTTAATGGTAATCAGGGGTCTACTAGTCCTGGAAAATGATAAAATTGGTTAAGATATATCGGATAAGATTCACCTGCCCAAGTTAAAATTTCTAACAGAGGGGTATTAGTGATATAAGCCCAATAAGTGTAATTATGATATGGTATCTTACCTTGTACCAACATGTTACCTGCCACAAATCCATAAATCAACATCCAACTCCATTTTCCAATTTTCTGTAACATCTTCAATCCTTGGTTTTATTATTCATGAAGGAATCCACTGCTGCTTTCCAGCCTCTATAATAATAAGAGCAAAGCCGAAACCCCACATCTTTACTATTGCTTTTTCCAAATTATTCGTACTTTCATTTTTCCAATATATTGGTTGTCCACATTCCTTATTTTGATTTTGCTTGCTATTCATTCCCCAATGCCATTCTGCTGCTTTTGTGTTTGAAACTTGTTGTCAATTAAGAATATTTAAGGTGAATAATGCTTTGTATAATTTATCTCTTACAGATTCTCCACCATCTCCCCCTTTTTGTTTTTGTAACATAAGTTTTAACAAATTATTACTCTTCTTTACTATAGCTTGTCCTTGAGGATTATAAGTAATGCCTGTTGTATGCTTAATATGCCATGTATCGCAAAAGGTGTAGAAAGAGTGACTTAGATATGCAGGGCCATTGTCTGTCTTAATCTGGTGTGGCAAACCGATGACCGAAAAAGAGTGCAATAAATGTGATCAAACATGCATTGCCTTTTCTCCAGATTGTACAGAGCCCAGATAAAATTAGAAAAAGTATCAACAGTGTTGTGTACATACTGTAGATGACCAAAAGTTGGAACATGTGTGATGTCCATTTGCCATATCATATTTGGACTTTCCCCTTGGGGATTTACCCCAGGTGAAAAACTAGGTGCATGAATAGAGCTACGAGATGGGCACTGGCAAACAATATTTTTACTTTCCCACACTGTTAAGTGAGGATACTTATGTCGAAGGCCTGAAGCGTTGGTATGAGTAAGTCTATGAAAAGTGGTAGTTGCATCAACAACAGCAATAAGTTTGTCAACTGAAGCATTTGAGTAGCCATAGGGCCAGGGAGATTAGAATGTGATTGTATGTGCCTAATATAGAGAGGGTGAATATGGTTATGAATTACAGATTGCAACTGGAAGAAAAGTTCTTCTAATTCAGAGATAGGTGTTAAATAAATGGTTTCTATATAATTAACTACTTGACAAACAAAGGCTGAATCAGATACAATATTTAAAGGGCCTGGTACATCAAGTAGCAATTGTATGACAGCAGTTAGTTCAACCTTTTGAGCAGAGAAAAAGGAAGTTTGTCAGGTTTTAACATTAGGCCCTAAATAACCAGCCATACCATTACTACTGCTGTCCATGTAATATGTAGGCACAGCAGAGATGGGGACCAGACATATTGTTTTGGGGAGAATCCAAGAGCTGCGTTTCAAAAATTGTAAATATTTCGAACTAGGGAAATGATTATCAATCTTGCCAACAAAATCTGCAAGTGCATTCTGCCAGGAATCACTATACTGCCAAAGCTGCGTAAGCTGGTGTTTGGTAAGATCTAATATAATCCTATCAGGATTTTAGCTAATAATTGTCTTAATTGATATCTTCCTTTAGCAAAGATAGCACTAATCTTATCAGGATATGCTGAAAGCTTCTTTGTGCTTTTATTAGGTGGGAATATCCATTCTATAATGCCTTCATCCTGCCATAATATTCCAGTAGGTGAGTGTATAGATGGAAATATTAGAAGTGACACAGGGACAGTTAAAGAAATCCTAGTCAACTGTCTATTCTGTATTCTTTGCTCAACCCAGCATAATTCTGCCAAGGCTTCTGATGATAAACTTTGTGGACTATTAAAATTGGGGTTCTTAAAAATTGAACTTAATGTCAATGAATCTGTGTTAACAAAAATTTCAAAATTTTAAATATAGGCAGGTCAGCATTTGAAGGAAAACATGTAAGGAATTGGTATGTGGCAAACAGCCTGGGAACATCAACAGGCCACACTTAAGTTAGAACACAACAAAAAGCACGTTATACCTAAGATAAAATCTAATGCGTACCTGGATGAAGGTTCAAAGAAAGGTGAGCACGTGCTGAACTTAGAAAGAATACGAAAAGATATACATCAAGATGAAAGCCATGTTCTTATGACGTTAGTAGCAGAGGGAGGAAAAGGTTATTATAAGTTACTAGAAAACATTAGCGCAGGTACACTTTTCATTGCTTTGTTCTGTGATCATAATAAAAGTCATGATGGTTTGTGCAGAGGGACTCTTCTCTCCCAGGGTGAAGGGTCCCCTGACCCCATCTTTAGCATATTTCTGTGTCTTGTCTTTCACTGTGGCACCATCTTCATGGTTCCAGTTCCAGAGTTTCAACACCTGGCACCTGAACAGGGACCTGAAGGCGCAACAATTTCATGGCCAGTGCGCGGTGGACCAAGGAGCTCCTTGACAAGCAGTTTCCAGAAATGTAAGTTTCATCCTTGGTACATCAGGGTAATGGGGAATCATCAGTCGAGTTTTGAAGAGTACTCTAATATGTTGAAAACATTATTGAATAGTACCGGTGTCACTGTTAAATCCTCGGCATTTGAGGAACTGTTTTCTTTAGTGCAGAAGCATTGCTATAGGTTTCAGCCAAAAGGGTGTAATATATTGAACGTACAGCAATGGAAATTAGTTATGAAAGCCTTATGGAGGGCTGATCAAAAGGGAGAGCTGATTCCTTTACATATGTGGTCTATATTTAAAATTTTGAAATTTTTGTCAACACAGATTCATTGACATTAAGTTCAATTTTTAAGAATATTGCATCAAGACATTACTTATCTTGATGACTCTATTTGTTGATGCCTCACTCACCTCACCATACTCTCAGCCCTATTTGGAAGAAAAAGTAGTCAGGGAAGCATGGTCTGTCCTTGTGGACCCAGGCTGCAGTGACGGTGGGCCCCCACCTGCTGTGTCCTTGCTCTGAGGAGTGAGGGTAGAGCCCAGGATGATAGAGGAGGAAATTCATGGGGGAAGCCTAGACTATACCCCAAGGGAGAGGCCTTACAGAGTTTTGTCTCACCTGAAAAATCTGTTTTCAACTGGAGACATAGACCCATCTGACTCTTTAAGCAAGGCTGTAACTCTGAATCATTTTTGTTACAGCAAGAAAAAGGGCTGTACCTAAGTATGTGTTTTAGTGCTGGGGCTGTTGTAAATTGAGGCTCGCTTTTTCCCATTCTCTGCACCTATGCCAGTCTGCCTTCTGAGGACACTGTCTAGCCCCCAAGAAAGGAAGGACTCAATTAATACCTCAGGCTCCATCTAAGTTCCCTCTGGCCTCCATGAACTACTACCCTGGACATCAGACACCCTCTCTCCTCTGCTGGAAGGTGTCTGTTTCACACAGCTACCCAGAAGCCTGGGTCCTGGGGATTTTGTTCCAGTCAAGGGTCCAGGATTATGCCTAACAAAATTGATACATATCCATAAAGCATACAATTCATCCAAAGTGTACAATCAATGGTATTTGGTATAATCAAATAGTTGTGCATTCATCACTTCAATCATTCTTAGAGAATTTTCATTATTTCAATAATAATAATAAACAAAAAACAGACAAATAAACAAGGAAATTCTTCAATTCTCAATCTCGCTATGCTTTCCCTGATGTACATAGCTGCTAGTTTTGGCAATTGCACATTTTAAAAAAAATTTTCTAAGTGGTGTTATTGAGATATATTCACATACCATACACTCTATCCAAAGTTGATAATCAATGGCCTTTAGTATAATCCCAATGTTTTGTATTCAAAATCACAAAAAGTTTTAGAACAATTTCATTACTCCAAAAAGAAAAGCTCCAAACCCCTTAGCATTCCTTCCCCAGCCTTATGTAACTACTAATCTAATTTTAAACTTTATAAATTGATTTATATTTGCATTTTATATAAATGGAATCATAGAATATGTAGTACTTTGTGTCTAGTTTCTTTCACTTAGCATAATGGGTGTAATGCAGGAAGGTCAAGTCTGGGAGGGCTGACTGAATACTTTAATATTACAAAGAAACCATATGTGGTGGCCAGCAGCAGTCATGCCACTTATATACTCACATGTCCCAATGACAGCCATTGGGCAGCAACTGTACCATACATTGGGATGACAAAGATTATATAGGGCTAGACAACACAAAGAGGGGGTTTTCCTAAGGCATAGAGCAGCTGAGGGTGCACATAGCCTAGTAAATGATTAACAATGAGAGGCCACACAAATGCAACAGTGAGAGGTTGCATGAACACAACAATGAGGGGCAGAACACATGCAGGTTAATGATTACTATACCTAGAGTCCTGTGTGTGATGTAGCAGAACCTTCCAGTATGGACTGCTGGCCAAATCCACACCACCTTTTCCAGCAATCTACACTAATAACTAGTGGGAGGGGGAAGCATGTATTTCATGTCCCTACAATAGATTTTTTTGGGGTCTGATATGAACATCTTATAGTTTTAATATACATTTGTTCAGCTTCAAAGAAAAATGGCCTTATATATGCAGTTGTACCCATATTCATATTTCACATATGGATTTACTATGCTATATAGTTTCGTGTTACATTTTTTAGCTTTCCTTTAATAATATACATGGCCTTAGACTTTTCCTTTAAACCTCTTTCATATCCACAAATAGTAATGCTAGTTACTCAGGGGAGCCCCTAAGCAACTTAACTTCTGTCCATAAAGAGATTTTTTAAAATGTTACCAACCAGTTAGGATGGAGGAAAGTGCAGGAATTGCCAGAAAAATTATAAAGGGGAAAAGGAATAAGGGGGAACATACCTTAACAGCTATTGGATAAACTGTTAAGAATAAACACTGTATACAAGAAACAAAGTGATTTTACCCTATGGATATTTGGAAGGCTTCAAGGCCAGAAGCCTGGTGAGGGGTTTCATGGAACTTAATTCCATGGAATGGAGAGGTGGGATCATTAGGAAGCTGAGCTAGATGGTCTTTCAGCCTTCTGTCATCAGGAATTAAAACATATGTGTTCAGCTAACTATGATGGAGGAATGTGCAGGAATTTCCAGAAATTTTCTGAAGAGGAAAAGGAATGAGGAGGAACTTGCTCTACCAGATGCTGAATATGTTAGGAATCAACAGTGTATGCAGGAAACAAAATGATGATGACCATCATGACCCCAATGATCTTAAATCTATGAGACTGATCCTAACCTATTGCTATCACTAGTTTTCAAAGAGGACCAGTAAGTTGCCCAAGGACACAGCTATTAAGTAATTGACCTGAGAATCCACCTCAGATCTAGTCTGGGTTCAGGTAAGAAAAGAAAATTGAGAAATGCAGGGCATGTTTTTTTAAGATGTGTTAAAGATTACATTTCAGATTAAGAGCATGGAGGAGAAGGAGAAAGACAGACTAGGTTTGCAATGGGCATTGGTTAAATGCATGCTGGCATTGCCTTCTGCTGGTATACCAAGCTCCATTAGATATGAAGGTTTTAAGGAATTTCGTCCTGAAATGCTGAGGTTAGGAGTGTGGGCTTTAGAGTCTGACAATCATGGGTTCAAAATCTGAGCTGTCACTTACTGGCGGAGGTCTTTTGGAAAGTGTTTTAAAGTATACTGGATCTATTTCTTCATAGTAAACAGGGAACAGTCAGCCTAGCTCAAAATGTCAGGTTAAGACAGGTTTTTAAACAGAAGCATCTTACCTGGAACTTATTGAGTTCACAGCAACCAATAAAAGTAACTGCTTTACAAAGAATGAAAAATTAGAATCATAGAATTTGTGGAATTGTTCTTAAATCTAATTAAAAAGTGCATAGTACTTTATTTGACATTTTGGCAGGTTTCATTGCTGGTTAAAATTTATTAGTGCTTTATGGGTGCTGAGTACATTCACTGAGTATCTAGTGTGTCCTAGAGAAAGGCCCCATGACCACATTCCCAGAAAGTTTCACCGTAAGTAAGAGATTTGCTGCAGTGAAAGAGGTTCTCAAATGCAGACCAAAATCCTCTCATTTCCATCCAGTTTCCACCCTTGTCCCAATGCTTGAGCCTCACTACAGTTGATCAGGATCACTCTGACTCAGCCCTGTTAAAATCTTTGTTTTGCCTTTCACTCCTTAAAAATGAACTTTAAAATAGAAAACCATGGAATCATCTTATAAAAATGAGAAAAGATTAACACACAGGAGAAAATGAATAGGCTTTATTTCATCCCTCCAGGAGCAACCAGAGTTTAGTAATGTGGCACATATCATTTTATCTCTATGCTGTCCAGGTGGGCTCCTGTCTTGAAAGCTTTTTCATAGCATGCCATTTTTATAGTACAATGTATCATGATCACCTTTCAGGCCAGGAAATGATCCTCCTCTGACTCTGAGTCTATCCTCTGCACATCCATGGTTTATGTGGCAAACCTGCCATCAGATCCATAGAGTATTCCCAGATTCTCACTTGAACTAATTCAGAAGAGTTTACCTTCCTAGTTAATTCTTTTGCACATGCTAAGCAGTGAAGTCACAGCTCTTTCTTTCCAGGCAGCCCTGCCCACTCTTTAAAAGCCAGTGCAAAGCCTCCATCTCTCACCTTGAGAAGGTCTTCCCTGCTTGTGGAGGCTCAAAATCCAGCCTTTGAAGAAGGCCTATGAAGAAGAGCCTGGTATTCACCAGGAGGTTTACCATTCACATATTCACTATATGTCTTAAGCCAGGGTTTTAGCAGTTTAGTAATTACCCAACAATTACTTGACCAGGTCAAGGAGAACACTTAATGTCCCCAGGACATCCTCAAGCCTCACTTTCCCTTCTCTCCATTGTGCAGCTGAGCCCCCAAGCCCAAGGCAAAGAGAGGTCAGGCCTTCAAGGGGTCAGGGCAAAGCTCAAAGTCTCCAAGGTTGCACTGCAGAGCCCTGTTCTGGAAGTTACCCCTCCAGAACCCTCCAGCTTTTCCATCAGGGACCTCTGTACCATTCCCAGGGTGGAAGGACCAGCCTCTTCCACAGGAGCCTCTGCTCAGACCCAGCCCACTGCCTCCTTGGGGACTGGGTTTGCAAAGGTTCTGTCCTCCTCCTGTCTAGCTCCTTGGAGCCAGAGAGGGTTGTGCAGTCACAGAGAGCAGGGGGTGTCCATGCCATGGAGCTATGGAGCAAGGGATTTCCTATCCCAGCCCCTTCTGCAACAGCATCTCTAGAACCAGCCTTGCCTCTGCAGATTACCATGGGATCAAAGGAGTGGGGGATCAAAGTTCATCACTTCCTACACCTCCCACTATCCCTGACCCCTGCAGGTAGGGGAGTTCTAGTACTCCCCACCCTCCTCACAGCCTGCTGGGTTTTGTGCACTTCTGCTCCCACTTGCCCATCCACATCCACTCCTCAGGGGCCTGGGTCCCAACCAATGGTGGGCTCTCTTTCAGGGCCCTGAGGACAGGTCTCCCATCAGCATGACCCTGGCCTGGTAGATCACAAGAGTGGACAGGGTAGGGGCACAGAGAGGGTGTAGTAGAGTGTGGGAGCACAGGGGGATGGGGTCCCACCCAGGGTCCTTCACCACATGATCCAGAAGCTCCAATAGAAACTGCCCAGCCCCTTCATGGGGGAAACAGAATTCCACAGGTCTTTGCAAACTCTCAAGGGTGTCCCCAAGTCCCATGCACAGGAAACAAGGCAGAACCAGGTCAAGGGGTGTTGTCAGCACTCATGGGCAGGATTGGAGTGGGTGCAACCCACATTTGTATCACCCATGACCCCACATGGCCCTGGTTGTAGGCTGTGGCATTGCATTGGCACCCAGGCCTTCCCCAAAGGTGCAGGCAGAGACCTCCTGGAGCAAATGTTTTGCCCTGAGCAGGTATAAATGTCAGCAAGGAGCAACCTACACAGGGTCCCATGGTGAGTCCTGGTGGATGTGGCTGGGGGAATGGCCAGAGGCAAAGGTTCCAGAGGAAGTCCCACAGCTCTGAAAAGAGGCTGAGAAGTGGGACTGCCACAGCAGGATGCTGCGGGGCTTTCTTGGCCCTTTCCATGCAGAGTTATGGACCTGCCCTGACAGATATCAGGGTACTGGGCAAGTGGTGCCCTCTGCAGTGCAAATGCCAAACAGATTTCCTCTACTCCATTCCCCCTCAAATACCCAGGCCTAGAAAGGCCCAGGGCCCAATTCAAAACCACGGTCCACAAATTAATCCATTTCTGATCTTAAATTCTGGTCTCTGGGTCAGACTACTCATTTGCAGTGGAAGCCTTGCCTCCAGCTACCCCTCCCCATTTTCTGTCTCTTCCAAGAGTCTGGTGGGGAAGGTTCTCTGCTGAAGCAAATGGGGTTGGTGAGAAAAGCCCTCCCTAAGTAGAAGTCCCATAAATGCCACTCTTTTGAGGAGAGGTACAGGGTCTTCCACCCCTTATCTGAAGTCCAGAGCCTCCTGCAGTTGGTGAGGTGTACAGAAGATATGGTCTCCCCTAGGCTGCTGTTGAAGGTCCTGAGTCAGGTTCTGGGGACAGATGGGCCACTAAAATCTGGAAGGTGGGGTCTGGAAACTAAAACCAGTCACCCTGGTGGAGCAATGTGCAAAGGGAAGGAAGAGCAGCAGCTGGGGCTGGCAAGAACCAGCCTGGGAATTCCAAGGGCACCTGCCAAAGGTCAGCAAGGATGGAGAGAATGAGAAAGACAGAGCAGACCACCAGGATGGCAGGACAGACAGGCCCAGACATCTGTCCTTTATGGACTTGTAGGTTCTAACTGTCCTTTGGGATGCAGTTTGGCCATATCAGTGAATAATTTTGATATCCAAAACCCACTCCACTTTAACATCACACCTAGAAGTCCATCTTATAGAAAAAAGAGTTCAGAGGTGAACAAAGGCATTCTGTTTGGAAAGGCAGGCACTAGGCTGCCCCTAAGTGCCCATGGGGGCACACAATTTGGCAAACTCTAGTCCTCCTTTGGCAGAACATGTGTCAGGACTGGGTGTCTGGACAAGACCATGGGTGTGATATCAGGCAGGCTCAGGGTGGCAGAAGCAATTGGTACTCTCTTTTTTCTTATGTGAAAATGGGTGTATGTGTACATTGTGAGATTTGTATAAACTGAGGGAAAATGCAGAAGGCTGAGGAGTCCACCTGCCAGTACTAAGATCTAGAGATTCCAGATGGGGGTCTACTCATGCCTCCTGGCGGGGCAATGTGGCCTTCTGGGTGTAGATGGGTCAGTGCTTGGACATGGAGGCCAGCCTGCTGCGGTCACCTGACTGGCAACCCTAGGAAATTGCCTCAAATCTCTGAGCTGGTTGTCTACACCTGCCATGTGGGGCAGCTCTAGGGATCACCTCACAAGCTCCCACGAAGGGAAGTGAGGCAAAGCGCACATGCAGGGCGTGACCCAAAAGTGTCAACAAGGATTACTGCTAAGCAGGAGCTTTCCTTTCCTTGTGTACTTTTTTCATTTTTGGGCCTGGCTCAGGATGGGTCCCTCAGCTGCCTGAGCCAGTGTGGCCCACGAGGGCAGAGAAGAGGTTCAGAGACAGATGAACTGTGCAGGGTGGCCATGGGCACAAGCATGGCCCTCAGCTGGAGATTCTTGAGGACTGTATTCTTTGGTGGTTTGGGAGGAGATTCTGAAGGACATCTGACCCCCACCCCTGCCTTTATTTGGGTGGGCTGTGTGGAGGTGGTATGAGGATGGGGAGGGCATGAGTGGTGTTGTATGCATTATTTGGTGCCCTTGACCATTGCTTTGGTGACTGTCCTCTGTGTTGGCTGAGTGGCCCAAGCGGCAATGCAGAACTTCCTGATGCATCTGAGGGAGAGTGGGTAGTCTGGACTTCCAGCCTTGTAACTGGTGGCCCTTGCAGGAAGGCTGTACTGGGACCTGGAGAATGACTTGGCCCAGGCAGAGCCCTTGGTGGAGTCACTGCTGGAGTGATGGCTTCACCTGCACCTGCTGGACAGTGAGGACATGGTTCTGGTGTGTGCATGCTTGCCCAGCAGGAGCAGCACCAGGCCACCCACCAGCTGCTGGAGGTGAATCTGGGGCAGAGGGGCAGAAGGGCAGAGGGCAGTGTCATCAGCTCAGTCAGGTGGTCCAGGGAGGCCTCTCTGAGAAGGTGCCACCTGTATTGATGCCTGAAAGTTAGATGGGGCCACCACACCAATAGCAGGAATGAGTTCAGCCTGTGCAGCTCAGAGCAGGTGGGGAGGTTCTGTGAAGGATCCCCAAAGTCTCCAAGCAGGCAAGGGCATGGTGAGCTACAATCCCAGAAGCCTGGGTATCGCTTAGCAGGGTTCTTGCAGCCATAAGAGCTCCCAGTCCAGTGAGACCAGGGCTTATCTAGTGTCCTTGAAAAACACTGAACAATTCTCAGTGTCTCCAGATGAAATTTTGGCATCTTCACCCAAACAGTCCCAAGAACACTGCTTCAGTGAGTGCTTGTGGTGATAAAGGTCATCATGGGCCTTGGGAGGCTCACTGTGGTGACTGATGGAGTTAAGTAAATGGTGGACAACATGCCTGGGCCAAGGTTGTGCATCCTTGGTTAACTGGAGAGTTCAGTAAGTTGAAACAGGTCACTCCACAGTGATTGGTGCATCATGCCACAGAAGAGGTCCCTCCACCTGCTCAGGCTAGAGTGCAGAGCTTGAGGCCAGCCTTGCTGGGGAGGTGAAGGTCCTTCCCAGCAGATGTGGGCCAAGCCACCATGGGCTGTACTTCTCTCTCTGGGCATGTGGTCAGAGGCCCATCCTTTGCCTTCTCCTTGCCTTGTGTTCCCCACCTGGTAGGATGAGGCTCAGAGCTGTGCTCAACTCATGGGAGAGTTGAGGGGGTCCAAGGAGTATGGTCCCTCAGGGGTGATGTGTGTCCCATGGCCCTGTGTGGTGACCTGGCTCCCGCAGGGCCATACTGACAGTGGGTGGCAGGGATCGCACCATGGCCATTTTCCACCTTCACCACTCGGCCACTCAGGGGCTTTTGTAGGCAGTGGAAGTAGGATTCACCCCAGAGCCCCAACCTCCAGGCCTCTGACTCAGGTATGTTTCTTTCCTGGAGGTCAGGAGCCTAGGTTCCAGTTCTCATGCACTCCAGGATGATGAAGGTGGCCAGGGCTCAGCATGCTGCTGAGCTCTGCTGGAAGGCACACAGGAGCTGGTGTAGCTCTGTAATGACATCCACTATGAGCTGGACAGGAAGAGGCTGGGCATGGCCACACTGACCCCCATGCAGAGGTTCCACTGAAGGAAGAGGTAGGCTTTGGATATGGGTTTTTGTTTACCAACAGGACTCTCCCATGGTCCAGGGGCTGAAATCACAGAAGTGGGAACAGGAAACAGAACATATCCACAAGTGCCTCCTTAGCCAGTGGGTGGGTGGATTCAGCACCCACCATGTGCCCTTGATGGGC
This sequence comes from Cabassous unicinctus, assembly GCA_029593785.1. Lineage (NCBI taxonomy): Eukaryota > Metazoa > Chordata > Mammalia > Cingulata > Chlamyphoridae > Cabassous > Cabassous unicinctus. The sequence goes on from JAQZBX010003951.1 coordinate 15,270, forward strand.
AACACTTGTCACCTCCTCTCAGTCAAGGTCTGGCTGCAAATGCAGGGTCCGCAGAGCAGGGTGGTTGGGGGTTGAGGAGCATCATATATGGTGTTGCCTTGGTCTGGCATGGTGGCAGGTGCTGCCAGGACAAGGCCAGGGTGCAGGAAGAGCTTGGCATGCTAGAGGGTAGTCAGCAACTGTCCAGATAGTGGGTAGACAGTGGGGGCTATGTGGTGTCTGTGTGTGCAGGTGGGGGTGGTTTAGAAACCTTGAAAAGTGTATGAGCTTCTTTGCTGTTGGGCACAGAAAACCAGAATGTGGGCCAGGTTTGACATGCAGGACTGGTTTGCCCTCCTGTCCTGGAGGAACAGCAGGAGGCTTCTGGCATGGTGCTCCTCACCAAGCTGTCCATGACTCTGGGCACTCAGAGAGACATTTTGAGAGGGAGGAATGGAGTTCCATTTGGGTGTGTGATGTCTGAAATGCAGTGTAGACTTCTGTGGGGTTGTTCAATAGGCACTTGGATATCAAGTCCTCAGCAGTTATTTGTACATCACTTTTTTCTTATGGAAATTTTCAACATACATAGAAGTAGAGAGAATAGCAGTGGGAATTGTTATCCTGCTTTAACAGCTCTCAACTATTAGCAGGGGATGTATGGTGTTGTGCTCAACCCTGGTGCAATGAGAGAGGGCTGAGGGCTGAGACCCTCCTTCTCTGACCCTCAGAGACTCATCCCTGGAAGTCTCCAGACAGAGTAGAGAGAGGAGCTGTCAGCAGAGGGAGTTAAGAGGGCATGTTGGGTGAGATAAGAGGGACATCAGAAGGGCATGGTGTTCTGGAAGCTGAGCAGATGAGGTCTGTCCAAGAGGGGTGTCAGATTGAAGTGTTTGGTGATCTGGGCCATGATGCAATGCTGTGGCATGACAGGCAGGTCAGAGTGTGCCATAGAAATTGGCACAGAGTCTGCAGCAGGAGTCTAGATCATTCTGAGATGTACTGTGGGAGTGGGGAGCAGCATCTTATGCCAGCTGGAGGGGTGGGGGAGAACAGAGAGGCAGATGTGTGAGATGGGAGATCTATAGACACCCCAGCTAAGGGAATGACTCAGAGAAGAAAGACTGGTGGTGCTGAAAGGAAATGGATATTGGAGGAGTACTGGGCAAGGGCAGGGGTGGGCGTGGGAGCCATCTGGGGTCTGGTGGTCAGCCTGGGAGCAGGCTGGGTGTGGGACAGGGAGGAACTTTTCATTTGGTTACTTTCCATGTGAAAAGTTAATTAGCACCAAGGTCCTCAGTGGTGAGGAGAAATGGGGGCATGGGGGGCTGAGGGGAGAGCAGGAGGGTGAAGGCATTGTTGAGGCAAATGGGCAGGCAGCCCAGTTGCTGGGTGTCTACTGAGACAGTATTTGCTGGAGACTCATTGGTGGGTGTGCCTTTCCCAAATGGGAGTGGGGGGCATGGGTGAGTGTGACCAGCTTGGTGTTGTGATGAGAGAGCAGGACAGAGCATTTGGTGTGGTGGGGGATGGACTTCCCAAGTCCAGGGTCTGTGCAGAATGGGGAATGGGGACAGTCATTGAGCACAATGACAACACTGATGTCCCAGGGGCTCCTATGCTTGCATGCATGGGAGCCCACCAAGAAGGGGTGCCCAAGGAGTGGAGCTGGTGTGGGGATGGGCCTGCAGTCACTGGACATGAGGGCTACTTCCCAGGCCTGTTTACCAGTGCTAGACAACAAGGAGGGTACAGGATAAGGCTGGGGATCCTGTATGGGATGAATCACCCACCTAAGAGCCATTTACATGGCAGGAGTGACCATAGGACAGGGCCCCAATCAGGATCCCAGGGAACTGTGGGGGGGGGGCAGCAGGGATGGGAGAAGGGGAGGAGCTGAGGTGGCCAGGGGAGGGAGAATGCTCTGGGGTGGAGTGATGTTGAGGCTTCCAGAGGGAGGCAGGTGTGCAGGTGCTGCTCCCAGCAGGCAACAGGTGAGGGAAGGGGCTGGTGGAGGCCATCACCTCAGGGGACTGGTCCTGAGAGTGACAGGGAGTTCAGCCCCAGGGCACAGCTCTGCCCAGAGGTGAAGAATACCAGGAGCCATTGAATGGGCTGAGTAGGCAGCCCATTCCATGACCCACACTGCATTTCCTCCACTCAGTGCCCCCTCACTCCAGGTACCCCCACTCTGAGTCCCCCACTCCAGGTCCTGCCCACTCCACGTTCCTTGCAATCTGGGTCCTGCCCACTCAGGGTCCTGCTCTTTCTGGTTCTACCCTCAGGGACTCCCTGAATAACTGACAGTCGATCCTTTGCCCACACACACAACAGCTCTTCCACAGAAAGCTTGTGTGTGTGGGGGTAGGCAGGGTCTTGGGACCCCATGAAGGAGCCAGGCTCAGGAGTGGGCCCCATGGGGGACAGAAGCCCTGTTTGGCCCTAGACCTGTGGCCCTCCCCTGGGGTCTTCAGGTGGCCAGCACCTCTGCCTGTGTACCTCTGAGTCTATGGGAGGCAGCTGGTCACACCGTCTCTCCAGACTGAGGACAGAGAGGGGGAAGGGAGAGAGGAGAGAGCAGACTTCCTCCTCACTGTCCTTGTCCAGGCACCCACCACCCTCCTCCTTCTGCCCAGAGGGTCTAAAGATCCAGAACTTCCTCAGAGAGGTTCACCAGAAGCTACAGGATTTCACCTTGGGTGTGAGCACCAGCCCTAATGTCCAAAGGGTAAGAGTGAAGGGTGGGGCTGCTTCCCCCAAGCTGTCCTCTCCCTGGGCTGCTCCTGCCCAGGATGCCACCCTAAAGGCTGCTCCCACTGTAGAAATCTCCCCACACAGACTGTTCCCCAGGATGCTTCCCCCAAACTACTCCCTCACAGGATGCTCCCCCAGGACACTCCTCCCCTAGAGTGCTTCTCCATTTGGCTGGCCCTCCCTGGGGAGCTCCTTATGGACAGACTGAACCCCAGGAAGTTCCTCCAAGTTGTGTCTCCTCCAGAATGCTCCCCTTAGGAGGCTGTTCTCCCCAGGAGTCTCCTTCCAGGGGTATCCCCCTTCAGGGGCTGCCCGATGTCCCCTGAGAGTTCCTCATCTACTGTGAGCTGGTGGCCCCAGGAGAGGAGCACATTTTCTGATGGGCATCCCTTCCCCAAATGGAGAGTCTGCACATACACAGGTTTCCTTTTGCCACATGGACCAAAATATTACCAGTCAGCTTGCTTCAACCCATGCACCTTAAGCATCTCCTTTGTGCAGGCCCCGAGCACTTACCATGTGGGGGGAAGGAGACCAAGCAAGGGATCACCAGGGAGAGAAGCTTGTGGGGAGGTGTGAGCCCAGCAGGCAGGGGTCCCGCCCATCAGGAGCCACCATGCAGGGGGCAGGAGAGAGCTGGAGGGGCAGGCAGCTCTCACTGGAGGAGGAGGAGGCCCCACTCCAACCTGAGTATTCTCTGAGCTCTGGTCCTTCCACCATAGAGAGAAAAGTCACCAGGTCAGGTGCAGAGGCCCTGGGGGCTTGGCCACACCTGGGAGACCTGTGGATGGGGGTGTGCCCCACTGGGGATGGTTTGTGCTGTCTACAGGGGAGTCACTCTGCCAAGCCCATGACACTGGGGCTTTTCAAATGGCCTCTGGGCAACATCTGGGTGGTGACAAATGGGCAGCAGGGGCTGTTCCAATGGACTGCCCGTGGGTGTCAGCTCCACAGGGCAGGGCCTGTGTTTCTCACCTTGTCCAGATGGATACTTTGTGGCAAACTTTTGAATGTGTGGGCAGGTGGCTCTCCAGCTCCCCCACATGCTGCCACAGCTGCCCTTGGAGAGATAAGGGTAGCCTCAGATCCTTTTCCTGGGCATCTTGTCCTGGGCAGGAGCAGCTGGCATTGGAGACAAGCTTGATGGTTGAGCAGGTCTGCACCTGGTTGGCCAACTACTGGTGGCACTGAAGATCCATCCTCCTGAGGTCAGAACAAGGCCTGCCAGGGCCATCAGGCAACCCCCACACTCATGCCCAGTTTGGGGACAGGCCTGTGCTCTCTGGTGAGTGTCATGAGGACCTAGGCACCTTGTGGTTTGAGGGTGGACAGCTGGCATCCAGCAAGCTTCACAATCATCCTGTGTCCTTCTGGTTAGGCAGGGGCAGTGCACCGTTTGCAGGTTCAGGGGTTTTCCTGGTTGTGAGAGGAACCATCAGGTGTTCTTGGGTCAGTTTGTTATCAGGAAGTGAGAATGATGCATCTGAGGCTCCTATGTGGCTTAGTATTGGCCAGGTGGGACTGTGGCAGCCACTTTCTGTTTAGAGGTTAATATACAACCAGGGAAAAGAGTTGGGTGGGAGATAGGGCCATGTTGAGGCCAGAGGGAGTGGGCTGTTGAACCCAGTGTCATGGTTTGGGGGTGTCCAAGATTCATAATTCTGGTTTGTTGGTTAAGACTGAAGATACACTAAGCAATAAAGGATAGTGGATTGAAGCAGTGGAGATGCCCTTTTCCAACCAGTGGATGCTCTTACCTGCTCAGAAGACCTAAATATACTAAGGGAAGGAAGCAGGGCATTAGAGCTCCCTAGCCTACCCTCAGTTGGAATCTCTGTAGTCCCTGGAGGCCAACCAAGGACTGTGGGAACCATGGCCCTGGCCCTAAATTTTCTAGAGATAACCTCTCAAAGCCAATGTCTCCTAGATACTGTCATTGTAAGGCCAGCAGGACCACCTCACTTGTTCAGTCCCTGCTCTGCTCTGAGGGCAAGAGAGCAGGGCTGGGAGAGGGTGGTCCTTGGAGGGTGAGAACAGAGACAGCTGTGACCTGGGGTGGAAGGAGCCCCCATAGCCACAAGTAGGTACAGCTTCCTTCTGACAATAGGAGGTAAAAGAAGTATAATGTGCAGCTATCACTGTCACATATTTCTAGTATTTTGTGTTTCCAAATGTCATGGGGTTAAAAAAAACCTCTCCTAAGTTCCTCCTCTGCCCCAGGTGCTGTTTCCAAGCACTGTCCCTGTCCCCTTGGCTCCTCCTTTGATGGGTTTAAAGCTGCTGGAACTAGAACAATGGTGCTGGTGGCCCGTGCAGCTCACTGGGGCAGGACTAGAACCCAAGCCAGGGCCAAGGCCCATACTGGCCTGGCAATGACCCTGTTGTATGTATGTTCCTCCTTTTCCTTTAAATGTTCTGACATCAGAACCTCTCATGGCTTCCCAGCTGGTTTACTTTCAGAATCAGGCCCACCATGCTGTGTGACCTTGGGTAGGTTCACCTGATCTCTTTGTGCCTCTGTTTTCTCACCTGTGAAATGGGGCTACTGATAGAACCTGCAATGTGGAGTTGCTGTTGTGATTATATAGGGTTAACCAAAGGTTAGGAGCCCAGTCTGAGAGACAGTGAACATCAGATGAGTATTAATTCTGTAAATAACTAGTCACTTGCTGTCTGCTGTTGCTTTAATGCACCATCCTTTGTTGGCTCAACTTTGAGTGTGTTGCTAATCCTCAGTTTTCAGTCTTGTACCTGTGCTCCATTTGCATCCATTATAAACACAACTGCTAATGAGTTTCAGGTTTCCAGCAACCATATTAATTAAGTGTCCAGGACCTGGCCTTTCAGGCCCAGCCCCTAGTCCTCTCATCTCGCATGCTGCAGGAGGACAGGGAAGCACAGCATGACTCCTGATGTGTGGGTCCCACAGCCAGTCAGGGCTGAGCCCAGATGGGAACCCAGATTCCCAAATATGGCTGGAATCTCTTCCCAGGTGCCAGCATGCAGGAGCCTCTGCCCACTGAAGAGTGTTGTTTGCTTGTCCCTCAGATCTCTGCAGTGCACTGAGATAGGTTTGGGCCTCCACATTGCCTCCTGACCTCCACCTGCCCTGGGCCTGGCCTCTGTCCTCTGAATGCTGGCAGTGACATGGAAGATCCTACACTGGCCACTCAGGATTGTGCCTGATGCCCATCACAGTGGCATCCTCCACAGAAATTTATCTCCAGGGTGGTCAGGTGGTCCATGGTCAGGAACTGGACTTCATGATGCCCTACTCAGATGTCACTATTGTGCCCCTCACTGCCCTGGATGGTCCCAGCTGCACAGGTGAGTCTGCTTTAGGGAGGATTACTTCTGTACAAGATGCTATGACCCCCTCATCTCTTGTTTCAGGATGCAGAAAGGTGAAAGGTTCAGGAGGTTCACTTTCATCCAGTATTGTCCAATTAAACCCAGAACTTGTGACACTGGAACAGAGGCTCTACCCAAAGTTGTTTCTCATTAAATTTTATTTATTTTGCACATTGAACTATGCACATGGCTAAAGAGTAAGACATTGTAGAAGGAGTTAAAATGAAAGGAAAGAGCTGCTGTCCCTCTGCTCCCTCCTCTAGTGCCCTCTGGTCTCACCTGTTACCACCTGCTGGACAGAGAAGAATGAGCTTCTTATACTTCCCAGCTCACCTCCACCCTCTTCCCATGGTAGAAATATAATTACTGTAGTTTCTTTCCTAGTTATCATTGTAGCCCTGAATACCTTAAAATACAGCAGAATCTTGTTGCTTCCCACCTAAATTCCCTATAATTCTAAGGTTTTATGTATGTATTTATTCTTTTCTCTTCGACCTTTTTTTCCCAGAATTTTAATTGTCTTTCTTTTCTCTTACATTATCTACTATTATCACAACCTTAATTTCTTCCAGCATTTTGAGCTTTCCATCTGAAGATCTCCCTGCTGGGAACCATCCTTCTTCCTGTTTCCATCTGGAGTGAGGCTTCCTTGGGCCTGGGGTGGAGCCTCCTGATTCAGAGTTCCTAACCTGCTTGTCTGGGTTTCCTCCACTGCTTCCTGGATTGTATCTTCTTCTCTTTCAGGATTCTCTTGTCTTCTTAGAGAATGTCTTCTGTGAACTTTGCAAGAAAAGGTGCCTTGTAGATAAAGTTCAGATTTTTTTCTCTGTCTTCACAATTGATTGACAGTTTCACAGGAACAGAATTCAGTGTTGAAAACACTGTTCCCTCAGCCACTTGTTGGTATTGTAATACTATTATTTTGCATCCACTGTTGCTGCTGATGAGTCAGATATGTTTTTGGTGTTTATTCTCTTGCAGAAAACCTATTTTCTTTCAGAAAGATTTAAGTCATGAGTTCTCAACCAGGGATTCATGAGCTTGAATCAAAATTCAAAAAAGCATTAATCTTGTGGGGACTTGGTGGGAGTGTGATATATTTATTAAATAATACTCAATATAGAATGGGCTTTAGTAAGGGGTCCATGGTTTTCACCTGACTGGCAAAGGGGTCTGTGGAACATAAAATGTTATGAACCCCTGTTTTAGGTTCTTTTTATTTTAGTCTTGGTGATCTGACATTTTGCAATATTGGTATTCAGTGTGAGTCTTTTTAATTCATCTTGCTGTTGAGCCTTTCAGTTTAAAGAAGGTTTCCTTTAAGCTCTGTGCATTTCTTGTACTATTTCTTTGATAAATTTCTTTGAAAGTTTCCTTCTTCTGTGTTCTTTGTCTGTTCTTTAGAGCCCAAGTATTATTTGCATGGTGGAATTCCTCAACTATTCTACTAAATAGCTTACCTTTTTTCTTCTATTTCCTTCTCATTTAAAATTTTTCTGTACATTTTTCTTTTTTATTGTATTTTTTTGCATTTTTCTTTATCTCTGTCATTCAACAATTCTATTGAATTATTCATTTTGACAGTTTTGTTTTATATTCCAAAATCTATTTCATGATATCAGAATTTTCCTTATACTACACAATGTTACCTTCAGCAATGGAATCATACCCTCCACAAAAGGCAGGTTCAGGTCCCCAACCCACATCCTGCAGGTGTGAACCCATTTGTAAGTAGAGACTTTGAAGATGTTATTAGTTAAGGTGTGCCCAAATGGAATGAGGGTGGGCCTTGATTCAATATGACTGAAGTCCTTATGAAAAAGGGAAAATGGAGACAGAAGCCATAGGGAGCAGCCAGATGCTTGAGGCTAATGGAGCCCAGACGGGAAAGGGGAAGACACTAGCATGTGCATGCCCAGTGATGAAAAAGCCAAGGGACCCCAAAGATTCCAGGACAGCCAGGAGATACTGTCCCTGGCAGGATGCGAATCATCTAGCCTCTGAGACCATGAGCCAGTAAATTCCTGTAGTTAAGTCCACCCCCTGTAGTGTATTTGCTTTAGCAGCCAGGAAATGAATACAGTACGACCTATGGATACTATATCTTATATTTCTCTGAGGATGCCAATTAGGATTTTAAAAAATATTCTTTATTGCCTGAAGGTTTCTTATTCAGAGCAGATTCTGGGCCTGAAGTGTACTGTGGAAGATGCAGGGCCAGAAAGAGGAGGGGGCGGGGGCCTTGTTCCAAATGATTTCCAGTCTTTTCTTATTGCTCTTTCAGTTGTCCCTTTTCTTTGACCATTGTAGATTCACATTTGCATGTCCATGTTTATCAGTGAGGCTGACTGGATGCCTATGTCTGTGAGTGGTGATGATCAATGTGGAGTTCAGGCTGGGATGAGGGGAGCTTGTCTTCATGCCAGGGACCAGCAAACGTGAGGAAGTATTTCACTGGCAATCCGCTAGCTTTCTTGTTCTTCCAATATTGTTCCTGCCAGGTTTGTAGAATTCCCTGCCCTGGGGTTCCTGCTGACTGCCCAAGCACTGGGATGCATGAGGACAGTTGGCCAATGATTGTTTCCTGGTTACCAAATAATGGGTTGGCTTTAACAATGGGAATTTATTTACTCATGGTTTTTTCAAGGAGAATTCCAAAATCAACGTGTCATCAATGTGATGCTTTCTCCCAGAAACTGAGGTCTCTGGAGTTGGCTTCTGGGATCCTGGGTCCTTGACTTTTCTCTCACATCAAAACACACATGGCAACTTCTCCTGGCTTCTCCTTTCTATTCCAGCTTCTGTTGACTTTCACCTTTGGCTGCTCCTTCTGTCTCACTTTCTCTGTGACCTTTAGTATAAGGATTAAGACCCATCCTGATTCAGCTGGGCCACATATTAACTGATGTAATCTCATCACTAGGCTCACATGTTGGATTAAATTTAAGAACATGCTTAAACTTAATACATAGCTCTAAACCATCACAACCAGTTACCCTGCTCTTGCCCCACCTCATCCCCTGTTGTGCTCCCAAGCCCTATTTCAGGCACCCATTGGCATGTGCTTAATGAGTCTGCAGAACTGTAGACATTGCATACTTCCGATCACATCACACCTGACCTTACACACCTGTCTGTTCTGGGCCCATGGCTGTGTATTTCTCTTTCTCTTGGAGGGAGAAGATATAATACATTCTTCCACCATGTTTGAACCACAGATGTTCAAATTAGCACTTAAGCTGCATTTCTTTTATGAGACAGTCTTTGTTTTGTTTTGCTTTTATTAAAGAAGAGAATAAAACATTTGTAAATGTATTTCTCTCACATGTACTTCAAAGGTGATGCTGGTCAGTGGCTACAGAGCTGGGGTTTGGGAACAATACAGAGATTCTTCCCCCATCCCCATCCCACCCCATCCCCTCCACCCTAGATGACAGTGACACATGGAGGGCTGGGAGCTGCCCAGCCCCAAAGGAAAAAAGCTTCCAAGTTGCATGAACAGAAGGACCCAGCTGTCTGCTGTCACACACTGTCATCACATTGCCTCCTGAAGACCAAAGCCGTGCCTATGAGGATGTTGGGGCTTGTTTTGTAAGAAACCCCTTGTATTAGTCAGCCAAAGGAGTGCTGATGCAAAACACCAGAAATCAGATGACTTTTATAAAGGGTATTTATTTGGGGTAGAAGCCCACAGTTACCAGGCCATAAAGCATTAAGTTACTTCCCTCACCAAAGTCTACTGCCATGTGTTGGAGCAAGATGGCTGCCAACATCACTGAGGGTTCAGGCTTCTTGGGTTCCTCTCTACCCAAGGTTCAATTTCTCTCTGGGCTCAGCTCCTCTGTTTCCTCCACAAGGTCACCTGTAGACTATGAGGCTCTCTAGGCTTTGCCTCTCTCCACAAAGCCAGCTGTGAACTGTCTGGTGAATAGCTTATCTCTTTTCCTGGGGCCTTCTCTCCTTCCTCATGACCAAGCTCCTCTGTGTGCTTACTTCCCTGGGCTCCAGTCTTAAACTCAGCATCCAAACTCCAACTCAAAACTCCAACTAACTCTTCTGCTTTGCCATGTAGTTTTATCTCTGAGACCCTACCCACCAAGGGGCAGGGACTCAACATCCTACTGACATGGCTGAATCAGAGCCCTAATCATAACTTAATCATGCCCAGAGGAACAGACCAGTTTACAAACATAATCCCATATCTATTTTTGGAATTCATAACTATATGAAACTGCCACACTCCACCCTCTGAATTCCAAAAAGACATTACAATATTCAAAAACCTTAAATCAGTAACAATGCAAGTACAAAATTATATCATAATCAGTTACAGTTTGTCTTGGGCAAAGTCCTGTCTGCTATAGACCTCTGAAACATACAAAACAATTTATCTGCTTCCAATACACAAATGGAAAGACAAAGGATAAACATTTTCATTACTGTAAGGAGAAATTGGGAGGGAAACCTGCAGGACATACGTCATTAAATGTCAAAGTCTGAGAGTCATTTTTAAGTTGATGGTTTCTTCTCCTTGGTGCAACATGGGGAGCCACCCTTTCCACAGGCTTGCCCAGTGGCCATTTTCTTGGTTCCACCCTAAATAGAGCATCTGGGAGTCAACCAAGCTCTAGATCTCACACTCCAAGTTCATCGGGGTGATTGCCACACCTTACCCAATTTTTGGGTTAGAGTCTTAGTCCCTCTAGTACAGTGAGGAAGACAACACTGCCCCTAACTTTTGTTATACAGGCTCAACCCTCTCAGAGCAATGAATTGACCACCTGGCCATCCCTAATCCATGGGGGATAGGCCCACTCCTCTCAGAACAATGGGGCATTGACCTCAACCTCCCTAATCCTTGAGGAATGTGCTCAACCCTCTCTGCACCCTGGGGTGGCAAAACTCTCCCCCAACATTGGGTGGGAACACCCACCCTCTTCAAGAGCTGGGGCAAACTCACCCTCTCTGTACACATGGATGGAGTTCCTCTCTTGGGCCAAGGTGATGTCTTAATTCCAGATCTCAGCTTCCATGGTTTTCTTCTTAAAGCTGTTTCTCCTTCAATCTCTCCTTTCCATGTCCCTTTTAGTCCAAGCTGAGAGTGGTTTTGTTCATACAGTGCTCTCAAAAACCTTGTTGGTTTAGCACACAAGAAGCAGGGGTCCAAGCCAACAGACAGTAAGACTTTCCACAAGTTTTTCTGAGATAATTACATCTTCAACCCTGATTTACAAATTCCAAGTTTAGCCAAGTCCTCAAATGGGGCACTTTCAGCTGAGAGCTTGATTTCCAGAGACTTAGAAGTTCTGGAATCAGTTTCTGTTTTCTTTGTGCCCAAAAGTTCAGTCCTCAGCATATTTCTCTTGTTTAGCATTTTGCTATAAGCTGCAAGAAGAAGCCAAGCCATATTCTCCAGGTTTACTTTGGAAAGTTCTTCAGCTAAATGCCCAGGCTTACCATTTTCATACTCTGTCTTTCATAAAACACCAGGAATTAATCTTGTTAAGTTCTCTGCAACTTTAAAACATGGAACATCTTTCTTCTGATTTCCAATAATAGTTTAATCATTTACTTCTAAGGCATCACAAAAAGTCTCTTTAGCATCCACATTACTAAAAACAGTCTCTCAAAGCATTGTAGGACTTTTTCATGAAGTGTTTCACAATTCCTCCAAAAACATACCCCTTACCCATTTATAAAACCATTCCAGCATTTTGGTAATTGCAAAAACACTTCCCCACTCCTCAGTACCAAATTCTGTAGTAGTCAGCCAAAGGGGTGCTGATACAAAATACCAGAAATCAGCTGGCTTTTATATAGGATATTTATTTGGGGTAGAAACCTACAGTTACCTGGCTATAAAGCATAAGTTACTTCCCTCACCAAAGTCTATTGCCATGTGTTGGAGCAAGATGGCTCCCAACATCAGTGAGGGTTCAGGCTTCTTGGGTTCCTCTCTACCCAGGGTTCCATTTCTCTCTGGACTCAGCTCCTCTGTTTCCTCCACAAGGTCAGCTGTAGACTATGAGGCTCTCTAGGCTTTGCCTCTCTCCACAAGGCCAGCTGTGAACTGTCAGGTGGACAGCTTGTCTCTTTTCCTGGGACCTTCTTTCCTTCCTCATGACCAAGCCCCTCTGTGTGCTATTCCCTGGGCTCCAGCATTAAAACTCAGTATCAGAACTCCAATTCAAAACTCCAACTAACTCCTCTGCTATGCCATGTAGTTTTATCTCTGAGTACCCACCCACCAAGGGCCAGGGACTCAATGTACTAATGATGTGGCCCAATCAAAGCCCTATTCATAACTTAACCACACCCAGAGAACAGACCAGTTTACAAACATAATCCAATATCTATTTTTGGAATTCATAACTATATCAAACTGCCACACCCCTTTACCCATTAGAAACAAATAAAGCAAGAAGTTTCCCACTGGGCATCCACAGAGGCCAGAGCCCCCAGCTCCCACTGAAATGCATAGCTTCTCATATTTCTAGGGTAGCAGGATGGGTGGCAGAAGGAACTGGAATCTAAGAACTGCTCAGGCCAAGCAGGGGCTCTCAGAATCTCAGAGGCTGCAGCATGGATGTGGGTGGGTACATGGCCACAGCAACAAGCTTCACCCACTCCCAGGGTCTCAGCATCTATGAGAAAGGCTCAGTCATACAAGAAATTTCCACTGCTTTTCTGCTGTGTTTTTGCTTCAAGAGACCAAAACAAATTCTGATTTTGCTGACTTCAAATTTTACTTTGTTACAGGTGTGATTAGGGCAAATTCCAGGCTTCATTCCTTTCTTGGCCCCAGGAATTAAACACCTGATTCCACACCCCCATCCCCATACTCATCAGCCATAAGAAATGTGTGGCTCAGGACACCATGGACTTCCTATGTGGCTGCTTCCTCACCTGGCTAGGCCACCTACATTTTGTCCTCATTTCAACTGTGACATGGGATTTACCTTTTCCTTTTACACTTACAGCTTAGGTTTTACCTAGTCTCACATAGATGTAAGGTGTGACTACCTTACTTTGACCTCTCAACTTTCTAATTAACAGGTTTTGTAGAATATCTTTCATCCCTAAAGCCAAGTTGCTATGGATTTAACAGTTCTGGGTGGAGAGAAATTTAGGAGTTGAGCTGGTTGAGATTCTAGAATCGTTTCTACCCTGATCTCAGACACAAAGAAACAACAGCTGCTTGGCCAGGCCTACAGCCCCTCTCTCCTCCCTGTTCAGCATTCACATCCACAGAGCCACCACCTAACACTGGGGACAAGCTGTGCAGGATACTCCAATCAAATGAAATTTTGTGACCATTTGCTTTCCTCTCTGTTCTCTTTTCTGGAAATAAAGACCCTCTCAAGTAAAAGAAATGCAGTTTAAGTGCTAATTTGACCATCTCTGGTTCTAACATAGTAGAAGAATATATTATATCTTCTGCCTCCAAGAGAAAGAGAAGAACACATCCATGAGCCCAGAACAGATAGGTATGTAAGCTCAGGTGTGAGGTGACCATCAGGTGTGAGATTCCACAGTTCTGCAGACCCAAGAAGCTCATGGAACAGCCATGACCAATGGTTATCTAAGGTACAGCTTGGGAACAGGGCAGGGGACTAGGCGGGGCAAGAGCAGGGTAACTGGCTGAGGTGAGGTGATTTGGAGCTACATACTTCATAAAAGCATTTTTTTAAACTTAATCTATCATGTGGGTCTACTGATGAGGTTACATCAGTTAAGCAATGGCCCAGCTGAAGCAGGATGGGTCTTAATCCTATTAATGAGGGTCTTAGAGGGAAGGCCACAGAGAAAGAGAAATCCAGAAGAAGCAGTCAAAGGTGAAAGTCAACAGAAGCTGGAATAGAAAGGAGAAGCCAGGAGAGGCTGCCATGTGTGTTTTGATGTGACAGAATAGTCAAGGACCCAGGAACTCAGAATCCAACTCCAAAGTGCCTCGGTTTCTGGGTGAAAGCATCACATTGATGACACATTGATTTTGGAATTCTCCTTGAAAAAGCCATGAGTAAATAAATTCCCATTGTTAAATTCAACCCATTATCTGGCAACCAGGAAACAATCATTGGCCAACTGTCCTTATGCATACCAGTGCTTGGGCAGTCAGAAGGAACCCCAGAGCAGAGAATTCTACAAACTTGGCAAGAACAATACTGAAAGAACAAGAAAGCTAGCAGATTGCCAGTGAAATACTTCCTCACATTTGCTGGTCCATGGCATGAAGACAAGCTCCCGTCAACCTAGCCTGAAGTCCACAGTAACCACCCCCACTCACAGACACAGGTACCCAGTCAGCCTCAATGATGCATATGGAGAGCAAACATGAATCTACAATGGTCAGAGAAAGAGGACAATTGAAGGAGAAACAGGAAAAGACTGGAAATCACTTCCAGAGGAACAAGACCCCAGCCCCCTCCTCTTTCTGGCCCTGTGTCTTTCACAGTACACTGCAAGCCCAGAATCTGCTCTCAACAAGAACCCTTCAAGCAATAAAGAATATTTTTAAAAATCTTAATTGGCATCCTCAGAGAAATATAAGATATGGTAGCCATAAGAAGATACTGTATTAGTTTCCTGACTGCTAAAACAGGAATTTACTGGCTCATGGTCTCAGAGGCTAGAAGGCTCTCTTCTTACTGGGGTTAGTATCTCCTTGCTGTCCAGGAATCTTTGGGATTCCTTGGCTTTTCCATCACTGGGCATGCACATGCTAGTGTATTCCCTTTTCCCTTCTGGGTTCTGTTAGCCTCCAGGTTCTTGCTGCTCCCCATGGCTTCTCTGTCTCCATTTTCCATTGTTCATAAGGACTTCAGCCATGTTGGATCAAGGCCTACCCTCACTCCCTTTGGTCACAGCTTAACTAATAACTTCTTAAAGTTTCTGCTTACAAATGGGTTCTCACCCACAGGACCTGGGGTTGGGTCCTGACCATGCCTTTTTTGGGGGATATTATTCAACCCCTGAAGGAAACATTGTGTGTTATAAGGAAAATTCAGATAACAAAAGAGCTTTTGGAAAGTAATGCAAAACTATGAAAATCAATAATTCAATAGACTTGTTGAATGACAGAGTTTAAGAAAAATGCAAAAAAGCAATAAAAAAGCGATTAAAAATACATGCAAAAAATTTAAATGAGAAGGAAATATAAGGAAATAATGTAAACTCTTTAGGAGAATAGTCGAGGAGTTCCAACATGCAAATAATACTTGAGTTCTAAAGAGAGGACAGAGAACACAGAGAGAGGAAACTACCAAAGAAACTTATCAAAGAACTAGAACAAGAAATGTCCAGAGCTTAAAGGAGACCTTCTTTAAATTGAAAGGCTCAACAGCAAGATTAATTAAAAAGACCCACACTGAGGACCATTATTTCAAAATGTCAGATCACCAAGTCTAAAAATAAAAAGAACCTAAAATATCTCTGAAAGAAAACAGGTTGTCTGTGAGGGAATAAATACCAGAAAAATATCTGACACATAAGCAATACTGGATGCAAAAAATAGTATTACAGTACCTTCAAGTTGCTGAGGGAACAGTATTTTCAACTATGAATTCTGTTCCTGCCAAAATGTCAATCAATTGTGAGGACCAATAAGAACTCTGAACTTTATCTCCCAGGCGCCTTTTCTTGCAAAGTTCACAGAAGACATTCTCTAACAAGACAGGGGAATCCTGAGAGAGAAGAAGATACAATTCAGGAAGAAGTGGAGCAAACCCAGAGAAGGAGTTTAGGAACTCTCAGTGTGGAGGCTTCACCCCAGGCCTAGGGAGGACTCTTTCCAGATGGAGACAGGAAGAAAGACAGTGCCCAGCAGGGAGGCCTTCAGATGGAAACCTCAAAATGCTGGAAGAATTTAAGGATGTGACAAAAGTAGATAATGTAAAAGAAAAGAAAAGCAATTAAAATTCCAGGGAAAAAAAGTTGAAGAGAAAAAAATAAATACATGCACAAAACCTTAGAGTAATAGGGAATTTAGGTGGGAAGCCACAAGATTCTGCTGTATTTTAAGGTGCTCAGGGCTACAATGATAATTAGGAAAGAAATTACAGTAATTGTTTCTACCCTGGGAAGAGGGTGAAGGAGTATATGAAGCTCACTCTTCTCTGTGCAGCAAGTGGCAACAGGTGAGGTCAGGGACACTGGAGGGGGGAGCAGAGGGGCAGCAGCTCTTTCATTTTAAATCCTTCTACACTGCATTGCTCTTTAGCCATATGCATATTTTATTGTGCAAAATAAACTAAAAATAATCAGAAATAACTGTGGGAAGAGTCTCTGTTCCAGTGGCACAGGTTATGGGTCTAACTGGATGACAGTGTTTGAAAGTGAACATCCTGGCCCTGCCACCCTTCTGCCCCCTCAAAAAAAAGGTGAGTGGGTCATTGCATCTGTTGCAGAAGTAATCATTCTGTCTAGAGCAGACCCACCTGTGGGGCTGGAAATGTCCAAGCAGTGAGGGGCAGAGCTGCAGTGGTGTCTGGATGGAGCATAATGAAGTCCAGTTCCTGACCATGGACCAGGTGTCCACTCTTGAAATAAACTTCCATGGATGACATCAGTGTGAGGGGCATCAGCCACAATCCTGAGGTGGCCAGTGAGGGGTCCACCAGGTCCCTACTTGCAGCCAGAGGGCAGAGGCCAGACCCAAAGCAGATGGGTCCAGGAGGCAGTGCAGAGGCCCAAACCCTCCACCAACATCTCAGTGCCCTGCAGGATCTGAGGGACAAGCAAACACCACCCCTCAGTGGGCAGAGGCTCCTGCAGGCTGGCACCTGGGAAGAGACTCCAGTCACATTTGGGGATCTGGGTTCCAATCTGGGCTCAGCCCTGACTGGCTGTGGGGCTCACACATCAGGAATCATGCTGTGCTTCCCTGTCCTGCAGAATGTGAGATGAGAGGACTAGAGGCTGGACATGAGGGGCTGCCCCCAGGGACACTTAAATAAGTTGGTTGCTGGAAACCTGAAACTCATTAGCAGTTGTGTTTACAATGACTGTAAATGGAGATCTAGTACAAGACTGAAAACTGAGAATTAGCAAGAGCCTAAAAGTAGAGTAAAGAAAGAATGGTGCATTAAAGGAAGACAAGGCAGTAAGTAAGTAGCAATTATGAATTAATATTCATCATATGTTCACTGCCCCTCAGACTGAGCTCCAAGCATTTGCTTTACCCCAGATAATCTCTGCAGCCACTCAACATGACAGGTTTTATCACTAGACCCATTTGGCAGGTGGGAAATCAGAGAAACAGAGAGGTCAGGTGAACCTGCCCAATGTCGCAAGCAAGGTGGGCCTGGGCCTGGAAGTGAACCAGCTGGGAAACCCTGAGAGAGTCTGATGTCAGAACATTTCAAGGAAAAGGAGAAACAAATGCCCAACAGATCACAGGCAGACCAGGATGGGCCTTGGCCCTGGCTTGAGTCCAATCCCTACCCCAGCCAGCTGTGTGGGTCAACATCACCTTGTTCTGGTTCCAGCAGGTTTAAACTCATGGAAGGAGGAGCAGAGTGGGCAGGGACAGTGCTTGGAAACAGCACCTGGGACAGAGGAGGAACTTAGAAAATGTTGGTTTAACTAACTTAATGACATTTGAAAACACAAAATACTAGAAACATATGATAGTGACAGCTGCACATTATACTTCTAAGCCTGCCCTCCTGTTGTCAGAAGGAAGCTGCCCCCACCTGCAGCTGCAGGGTCTCCTTCCATCCCAGGGTACAGCTGTCTCTGCTCTCAGCCTCCAAGGACAATCCTCTCCCAGCCTGCTTTCCTGCCCTCGGAGCAGTCCCAGGGCTCAACAAGTGAGGGTCCAACTAGCCATAGGACAACAGTACCTGGGAGCCAGTGGCTTTGAGAGGGTCTCATCTCCAGCAAATTTTGAGGCCAGGGACAGCAGTTCCCACAGTCCTTGGGTGGACTCCAGGGACCATGAAGGGTCATTTCCCTGACTTCCTGCTGAAAGCATGGCAGAGTCTGAGGGAGGGGAGGCTAGGAGCTCTAATGCCCTGCCTCCTTCCCCTCACATAGTTAGGTCTTCTGAGCACATAAGAGCACCCGCTAGTTGGGAGAGGGCATCACCACTGCTTCAATCCACTGTCCTTTGTTGCTTAGTCTGTATTTAGTCTTAACCAACAAATCAGAAATATGAATCCTGGACACCCTCAAACCATGACACTGGATTCAATGGCTCCTTTCCTCTGGCCACACCATGGTCATGTGTCCCACCCAACTCTTTGCCCTGGCTGTATATTAACCTCTAAACACAGAGTGGCTGCCACAGCCCCACCTGGCCAATAGTTGACCACATAGGAACCTCAAAGCCCAATCTGTCACCAGCCTCAGCTATATTATTCTAACTTCCTGATGACAAATTGACCCAAGAACACCTGATGGTGAACTCTAGCAACCAGGAAAACCCCTGAACCTGCAAATGGTGCATGGTCCCTGACTAACCAGAAGGACATAGGGTGAATGTGAAGCTTCCTGGACACCAGCAGCCCACCCCCAAATCATGAGGAGCCTGGGTCCTCACACCACTCATCTGACAGCAGAGGCCTGTCCCCAAACTGGGCATGAGCTTGGGGACTGCCTGACAGCACTGGCAGGTTCTGATCTCAAGGGGATGGATCTTCAGTGCCACTGGTAGTTGGCAAACCAGGTGCAGACCTGCTCATCCATCAAGCTTTTCTCAAATGCCAGCTGCTTCTACCTAGGACAAGGGTCTGAGTCTACCCTTATCTCTCCAAGGGCAGCTGTGGCAGCATGTGGGGGAGCTGGAGGGCTTCCCACCCACACATTCGCAAGTTTGCTACAAAGCATCCATCTGGACATGTTGAGAGATGCAGCCCCTGCCATGTAGAGCTGACACCCATGGGGAGTCCACGTGAACAGCCCCTGCTTCCCATTTGCCACCACCCAGATATTAACCAGAGGCCATTGAAAAGCCCCAGTGTCATGGGCTTGGCAGAGTGACTCCCCTGTAGACAGCACAAACCATCCCCAGTGGGGCACACCTCCATCCACAGGTCTCCCAGGTGTGGCCAAGCCCTCAGGCCCTCTGTACCTGACCTGGTGACTTTTCTCTCTATGGTGGGAGGACCAGAGCTCAGAGAATACTCAGGTTGGAGTGGGGCCTCCTCCTCCTCCAGTGAGGGCTGCCTGCCCCTCCAGATCTCTCCTGACCCCTGCATGGTGGCCCCTGATGGGCGGGGCCTCTACCTGCTGGGCTCACACTTCCTCACAAGCTTCTCTCCCTGGTGATCCCTTGCTTGGTCTCCTTCTCCTCACATGGTAACTGCTCAGGGCCTGCACACGAGAGATGCTTAAGGTGCATGGGTTGAAGCCAGCTGACTGGCAATGATTTGGCTCCATGTGGCAAAAGAAAGCCTCTGTGTGCTTACTTTCCATTTGGGGCAGGGATGCCCATCAGACAATGAGCTCCTGTCCTGGGACCATAGTAGTTGGGGAACTTCCAGGGGACCTGAGACATATGATGAATGGGAGACCCTTGGAGGGAGACCCCTAGGGAGAACAGCCTGTGGGAATATGCTAAGGGGAGTGTCTTGGAGGAGACACAGTTTGGGAGGAACTTCCTGGGGTTCAGATTGTCCATAAGGAGCTCCCCAGGGAGGGCTAGCCTAATGGAGAAGCACTCTAGGGGAAGAGTATCCTGGGGGAGCAATCTGGGTGGGGAGATTTCTAGGGGGGAGCAGCCTGTAGGGAAGCATCCTGGGGAGGAGGAACCCAGGGAGGGCACAGCCTGGGGGAAGCAGACCCACCCTCCACTCACCCTTTGGGCTTTGTTGGGGCTGGTGCCCACACGCAAGGCGAAATCCTGCAGCTTCTGGTGAACCTCTCTGGGGAAGTTTTGGCTCTTTAGACCCTCTGGGCAGAGGGATGAGGGCGGTGGTATATGGACAAGGACAGTGAGGAGGAAGGTTTTGAGAACAGGGACCCTACATTTGCTCCTCGCTTTCCCCTCTCTGACCTCAGTCTGGGGAGAAGGTGTGACCAGCTGCCTCCCATAGATTCAGAGGTGCACAGGCAGAGGTGCTGGCCATCTGCAGACCCCAGTGAGGGCCACAGGGCTAGGGCCACAACAGGGCTCCTGATCCCCATGGGGCCAATCCTAAGCCCAGCTCCTTCATAAGATCCCAAGACCCTGCCCACCCCCCATGCACAAGTTTTGCACTCAGCTCCTTTCTGTGGAAGAGCTGTTGTGTGTGTGGATCAGCTGTCAGTTATTGTGTGTGTGGATCAGCTGTCAGTTATTCAGCCACTGCTCCCTGGGAGTCCCTGAGGGTGAGGCCGGAAAGGGCAGGACCCTGAGTGGGTGGAGCCCAGATTGGAGGGACCTGGAGTAAGCAGGACCCAGAGTGGATGGACACTAGCCTGGGAAGGACCCTGAGTGGGAGGGACCCCAAGTGGGAGGCACTAGAAGTGAGCAGGACCTGGAGTGGGGGTGATCCAGAGTGGACATACCTGGAAGGGGGGATGTGGAGTGGGGGTACCTGGAGTGGGGGGACATGGAGTGGAGGAACTGTAGTGAGGGGACACTGAGTAGGCAGCCTACTCAATCAAGTCAATGGCTCCTGGGATTCTCCCACACTGGGTACAGCTGTGCCCTGGGACTGGACTCCTGTCACTCTCCAGGATCAGTCCCCTGAGGTGATGGCCCTCTGCCCTCCCCTTCCCTCACCTGCTGCCTGCTGGGAGCAGCACCTGCACACCTGCCACACTCCTCTCTTTCCCTCTCAGGCCCTGCTCTGGATGCAGTGGTGCTGGAGCTGGGGGCCTCAGCATTACTCCACCCCAGAGCATTCTCCCACCCTGGCCACCTCAACTCCTCCCCCTTCTCCCCTCCCTGCTGCCCCCACCAGGTCCCTGGAATCCTGGTTGGGGCCTCCGCTTGTGGTCATTCCTGCCATGTAAATGGCTCTCAGATGGCTCATCCTGTGCAGGGTCCCCAGCCTCATCTTGCACCCTCCTCATTGCCTGGCTCTAGTGGGAAGAACTGGGAAGCAGCCGTCATGGCCGATGACTGCAGCACCCACCCCCACGCCAGCCCTGCTCCCTGGGCACCCCATTTTGGCAGGCTCCTGCATGCTTACAAGAACTGGAGCCCCTGGGCCCTCAGTGTTGTCACCATGATCACCATCTCTCCCCATGCCCCACTCCACACAGCCCCCTGGCTTGGGGGAGTCACCCCCCACCATACTCAATCCCTCCACCCTGCTTCCTTGTCACAACCCTGGGCTGGTCACACTTGCCCATGCTGTCCAATCCAATTCAGGGAAGGTACAACCACCAATGAGTCTCCAGCAAATACCTTCTCAGTGGACACTCATCATCCAGGCTACCTGCCCATCTGCCTCAATGCTGCTTTCCCCCTCCTGCTCTCATATCAGCAATCTATGCCCCCCACTGCTCACCACCACTGAGGACCTTGGCACTAATTTCATAGCAATGGAAACTAAGCAAGTGAGAAGTACAACCCTGTCCCACACCCAGCCTGCTTCCAGGCTGACCACCAGACTCCGGGTGGCTCCCACACCCACTTCTGCTTTGCCCAGGACTCCCCCAACATCCACCCCCTCTTAGCACCATCACTCTTTCGTCTCCAAGTCATTTTCTTAGCTGGGGTGTCTGTAGATCTCCCATCTGCACATCTGCCTCTTTGGCCTCCCCCACCCCTCCAGCTGCCCAGTGATGCTCCTCCACACTCCTGCAGCACCTCTCAGAAAGATCTAGACTCCTGCTGCAGACTCCATTCCCCCACTCTCCATGGCACACTCCGACCCACCTGCCATACCAGAGCATCATGGCCCAGCTCACCAGCCACCTCCATCCAACACCCCTCCTGAACAGAACTTATCTGCATGGCTTCCAGAACACCATGTCCTTCTGATGTCGCTCTTATCTCATCCACCATGCCCTCTTGGCCCCCTCTGATGACATCTTCTCAACCCACTCTGTCTGGAAAATTCCATGGGTAAGTCCCTGAAGGTCACAGAAGCATTGTCTCATCCCTCAGCCTTCTCTCCCCCCTCTCACTGCACCAGTGTTGAGCACAACCCAACACAACAACACTGGCTAATAGCTGACAGCTGTTGAAGCAGGATGATGGCTCCCACTGCTATTCTCTCTACTTCTGTGTATACTGGATATTTCCATAAGGAAAAAGTGATATACAAATAGCTGTCTGCTGAAGACTTGATATCCAAGTGCCTATTGAACATCCCTATGGAGATCTACACTGCATTTTGCACATCACACTCCCAAATGGAACTCTATTCATCCATCTCAAAGTCTCCCCCAGTGCCTGGGGTCATGGACATCTTGACAAGGAGCACCACACCAAGATCCTCCTGCTGTTCCTCCAGGACAGGAGTGCAAACTTGTCCTGCATGACAAACCTGGCCCATGACCTGTTTTCCTGTAGCCCAAGAGCAAAGAAGCTCTTACACATTTTAAGGGTTCTAACCCCCCATACCCCACACACACAGGTCCTATGTGGCCCCCACTGTCTACCCACTACCTGGAAAGTTGCTGACTCCCCTCCAGGATGCCAAGCACCTCCTACACCCTGGCCTTGACCTGGAAGCATCTGCCAGCATGCCACCCCAAGGAAAACACTGTCCCTCACAAATGCTCCTCAGCCCCCAACCAACCTGCTCTGTGCATTTGCAGCCATACCTCGATAGAGCGGGTGAAAAGTGTCACTCAGTGAGGGCACATGGTGGGTGCTGGAGAAACACTGGCTAAGGGGCTCTTGTGGATATGTTCTGACTGTTCCCACTGTATTGGGTTCTCAGTCTCTGGGCCATGAGGCAGTCCCATGGGTTGAGGACAGACCCCTGCCCAGAGCCTACCTCTTTCTGGAGGAGCCCTGTAGGGTAAGGACAAACCCACTCCCAGAACCTACCTCTTCCTGCAGCAGAACCTCTGCACAGGTGTCATTGTGGCCACACCCAGCCTCTTCCTGTCCAGGTCACAGTGTATGTCTTTCCAGACATACTCCTGCCTACCTCCTGGCAAAGCCCAGGAGCACTGCTGAGGAGAGCATGATGAACCCTGGCTGCCTTGATCCTCCTGGAGTGCATGAGAACTGGAACCCACACTCCTGACCTCCAGGAAGGAACCATGCCTGGGTCAGAGGCCTGGAGGCTGGGGCTTTGGGGTGAATCCTACTTCTGCTGTCTACAAAACCCCCCAAATAGCCAAGTGGTCAAGGCAGAAAACAGCCAGGGCACCATCCCTGCCATCCACTGGCAGTGTGACCCTGTGGGGGCTGGGTCACCAAATGGGGCCATGGGACATGCTCATGTCAGCCCTGAGAGGGCCACACTTCTTGGATCCCCTCAACTTTCTCATGAGTTGAGCACAGCTCCCAGGGGGAGCATGAGGCAAAGAGAAGGCAAAGGATGGGCCTCTGACGACATGCCCAAGGAGAAGAGGATCATGGCCCATGTAGGTTTGGCCCACATCTGCTGTGAAAGACCTTCACCTCTCCAGGAAGGCTGGCCTGAGGCTCTGCACTCTGGGTTGAGCAGGAGGAGGGACACCTTCTTTGGCACAATGCACCAACCACCCACCATGGAAGAACCTGCTTCCACCTATTGGAATTTCCAGTTAACCAAGATGCACAGCCTTGGCCCAGGCATGCTGCCCACCATTTACTTAACTCCATCAGCCACCACAGAGAGCTTTCCCATAGCCCATGCCTACCTTTATCACCAAAAGTTCTCACTGAACCAGTGTTCTTGGCACTGTTTTGGTGAAGACTCCAGGATTTCTTTTGGAGACACAGAATTGTTCAGTGTTCTCTCCAGGACACTAGATAAGCCCTGGTCTCACTGGGCAGGGTCCTCACAGTGTGGGAACCCCACACTATTTGTCATGCCTGGGCATCTGGGATTGTAGCCTCACCATGTCCTTGCTTACCTGAAGACTTCAGGGACCTTTCACAGAATCTCCCCACCTGCCCCAACTGAGCTGCACAGGCCAGAATCACTCCTGCTTTAGACTGGTGGCCTCAACATGGGGGGACCTCTTTAGAGAGGCTGCTCTAGACCACCTAAATGAGCTGATGACACTGCACTCTGCTCTCCTGACCCTCTGCCCCAGGCCTACCTCCAGGAGCCAGTGGGCAGCCTGGTGCTCCTACTGCTGGGCCAACATGTGTGCACACCAGAACCACATCCTCACTGTCCAGCATGGGCAGGCAGAGCTGGCTTTCCAGCAGGGCCTCCACCAAGGTCTCCACCTGGATGATACCATCCTGCAGGTCCCTGTACAGCCTTCCCACATGGGCCACCAGCTCTGTGGTTGGGCAGGTGGGAGCAGAAGTGCACACTTCTGCTGTGAGAAGTGTGAGGAGGGCAGGGGCCTGCTAAAACTCCCACCCCTGCAATGGGGATGTGGTGGGGTGGAGGTGTTGCAGCCGGTGGAAAGAAACCCAAGCGGCATTCTTGGCGGTACAGATGAACAAAGTATTTTTATGCACAGGCCCAGAGGAGAATTCAGTCTCCAAATTCTGAGCCTTGTTTTCTGATTTTCATAAGTTTATATAGGAACACTAAGCAGGCAAATTCCTGAGCAAGTGGGCAGGCAGGGTTACAAAAGCAGAGGAGGGAGGTTAGCTTATCTTCCTGAAAGCAGAGGGCCATTAGGGAGGAAAAGAGTCATTACCTGTTTAGAGTTGTAAATTTCAATTCAAAGGGGCAGTTGGGGAGTGCTTTTCTTCCTGATGTGGATTCCATGGATAAAAGTGGGGTGAGGGGAGAAAGGAACCCAGGGGAGTTTATTTTCCTAAAGCTGTGGGTTTCTGCTGAGGGGGGTTAGGGTCCCAGCACTTCCCTTATCATTCCCTCCTTTTGATGCCCTTATAATTCTTTATGGGACATCATCTGCTAACATGGGGATTTTTCTATAGGCACCAAGGGCTGGTATTTAACATGAGGCATTATTTGGTGTTTTAAGGTGTTTAAGTGGGAAGTGATGTATTGTATTAGGTACCATAGAATGCATGGCCCAAAAGTTAAGAGGAAAGAGACTGAGGCTATTACTGGCACAAATGGCAAAATCTGGGAAAGGAGATACTGGAAGTAGTTCCCATTGGTAGATGCCTGGTATACATGGTTTAAATGGTCTTTGGCTTGTTCTTTCAGTAGGGCCACTTTGTCCCTAACTATTCCTGAGGAGTTTGCATATAAACAGCATTCTTACCCCAGGGCCTGACAGATCCCCCCTGAACTTGCGGTGAGCAAGTCTAATCCTTGCCTGTTTTGTAAAACCACTTCTGCCAATGAGTCTATCTGGTCTTGCAACCCATTGAGAGGCCCCGATATTTCTTCAAGGTCATTTGATGTTTCCCATGCTAGTGTTTGTAAGCCCTCCTGACCAACTGTGAGTGAGGCCCCCACTACTACTGTGCTCCCAACTACTCCTAGTTCTAAGAGTATCGGAATTGCCTGTATTCCTCATTTGGCACAGGAGAGCTCTCCAGGCAATTCATCTCCGTACACCAAGAATGATGGTACTGGCCAAGCCAGGTAGCAGATGCCCTGGCCATCCTGGGGTAGGCACTGGCAGGCATTGGTGCCACAGACTGAGATGGTGGAGTTTGTGGCATATCAGTCAGACTCATTGAGTGGGTGGGTGGTGTTACAGTTGGCCCTTCCAAGAGAGAGGATGGTTGAAGGAAACTTGGTAGTTATATTTTTACAGTTAGCCAATTTTTCCTGGGGGTTTGGTTATGTGGACTGGGAGGGGCCTGGTTCCCACTGCAGAGCTATCATGGGTCAGGAGGGTTACGTTCCATGGGACAGGTATGGGGAAGATGGTTAGACTGGAGGAAGTGCATAGCCAGCAGGAGGCAGCTATGTCGGGCCGAGATTCATTTAGGAGTTCGTGGAAATTTTGAACCTGGTTCAAAAGAATGTTGTAGAGGGCTGTTCTAACTTTGGCTTTTAGTGTCTGGGTGGCTTTACTGATATTTTTCATTAGGGTTTCCTCTGGGGGTTAGGTTACTGGGATCAGTTGGACCAGTATGAGGTCCCCTGGGTCTGGCCCTGATGGGTCATATATTCTGATTCCTAGTTTTAGTCCTGTTTGGGCCTTTAAAAATGTATTTTCTGATGCAGTGGTTATGTTTAATAAGGTGAGTCTTATGGGGTCACAGCTTTCTATGCCACACCCTGCTGGGCTGGGGATTTTCTGTAGGAGATATGGAGAAGTCAGTGGGACCCCTTTCCATGGAGCGGTGGCACCTACCAGGAAGCTCCAAGAGTGGCAGAATTCTCCACCCTTTTGGGGATCTCTGCAAAGGTATTTGTCATAAATCCCATAGTTGCAACCACTACACCCTTTCCTGGGGGCAGGTATGGGGTCACGGGGGTATGGGGCAACCAGCAAGGTGTACGGAGCATGATCCTGGATTGCCCTGCAAGTGTCAAATATTACAGAGGCTGAAACTGTACCTGCTGAGAATGGGAATGAAGCATTCAGCACAGATTGTTTGCCCCAACTTTGACCAATTTGCAGCTGCCAAAGATTTTGGGGGTGGGTATTGGCTCCTAAGGAGAGGGCAAGGAAGGAAAGGCCAAGCAAGTCAAGGCACAGAAGCATCCTATTATACACCAGTAAGCAATTGCAATTAGGGCTCTATTCACAACAGTCCAGTCTGCAGGGGCCACAGCAGCGAGTCCAACTCCAAATACCAAGGCGAGCAGGCCATATAAGCACAGGATCCACCAGGAGCAGGGGTCCATTCAGCAGGCATTTGACGAGGTCAGTGCTTGGGGATCCTGGCCAACTCACACTCTCAAGGGGTAGCTGGGTACGGGTTGGACTGTCCAGATGTCTTGCTCTTTATCGGGGTGTGCCTTCTTGACCCTGCAATGATGGATCCAAGGGACGATGCCTGCAACATTAAGAACAGTGGGAGTTACAAGGATCACAGTATGTGGACCTGTCCAGGAAGGCTGAAGGGGTTCTTTTTTCCAGTCTTTGACCCAGACTAGGTCCCCTGGCCAGTGGGGGTTCACCGCGTGTCCCAGGGGGATGAGATTCTGGGACAAGACAGTTTTATGTATTTCAGCTAGAGTTTTCCCCAGCTGCTAGAAAATGGAATCTTGGCTAGCCTCCCCTAGAAGTTTGAGATTTCCTTTGAAGGCCCGGATAATTGGGAGTGGCTGCCCAAATATAACTTCAAAGGGTGAATAACCTGTGGGTCCTGGGGTGCACCTAACTCCGAGAAGGATCAAGGAAAGTAAGTCTACCCAGGGGATACCAGTTTCCTGGCAGAATTTGACTAAGGTGGCTTTGAGGATTCGATTCATGTGTTCAACTTTCCCTGAACTCTGGGGCCTGTAAGCGGTATGGAGTTTCCACTCGATTCCTAACATTTTTGCTAGCTCTTGGGCTATGGCAGCCATGAAGGCCGGGCCTTTGTTACTTCCAATTGACAGTGGCAGCCCGTGTTGTGGAATGATTTCTCTAAGTAAAGCCTTAGTCACTTCTCTTGCCTTTTCAGTGTGAGTGGGGAAAGCTTTGACCCAACCTGAAAAGTTACATATCATCACCAACAGATATTTGTACCCCCGACTTGGTTTCACTTATGTGAAGTCTATTGTGATATATTCAAAGGGGGCCATCCCCTTGTGCTGGACACCTGCCAGAGCATGGGGCCCTGCAAAGGGTTGTTTTTGGCACAAACTTGGCATTGGCTGCTGATGGTGACACAGAGAGAAGTTAGCCAGGTTATGTAGTAGTATCTCCCGAGCAAGACTTCTAGTGAGGTTTTCCCTAGGTGGGTGAGTTGGTGGTGTCACTGGATGAGGGCATGAGCAGCTCCTTTTGGTACAAAAATCCAGTCATCTGGGAGCAGCCAAGTTCCTTTGGGGGTTCAGCTTCCCCCTTCTCTTTTAGCCCACTCTTGTTCTTCCCAGGTATAGCTTAGTTCATCAGTCTCTTGTCCTAAGAGGGACAGCTGTGGTGTTAATTCTGGGACTTGTATTCCATGGGTTCCTTCAGCTGCTTCCCAAGCTGCTTTCTTGGCTAGCCTGTTTCCTTGAGAGACCATATCCATTCCTTTCTGATGTCCCTGGCAGTGGATGATGGTGACTTTATCTGGTTTCCAGATTACTTCTAAGAGTTGGAGGATTTCTTCTTTGTTTTTGATTTCTTTTTCCCATGAGGTTAGGAGAACTCTTTCTTTTTAAATTGCTCTGTGGATATGAATGGTAGCAAATGCATACTTAGAGTTAGTGTAAATATTTACCACTTGCCCGGTGGCTAGCTGCAGGGCTCGGACCAGCGCCCAGAGTTCTGCCCGTTGTGCAGACCATCCCCACAGTAGAGCTGCTGCTTCCAGCACCTGTTCGGTAGTGGTGACTATCCAGCAAGCTTTTCCCCATTTTTAATAAGACTGCTCCCATCTATAAATAGTGTCTGATCTGGGGAAGGGAGTGGTTTGTCTTGGAGGTCAGGGTGACTGGCATAAACTTCTTCAGTCACTTTGACACAGTCATGTTCAGGAGCCTCTTCCTCATTTGGCAAAAAGGTGGCAGGGTTTAGACTGGGCACTGTTTCTATTGTCACTCTGGAGTTTTCACAGTGTAAACCTTGGTAATGTGTGAGCCAGGGATTTGATATCCACCGATGCCCGTGTGAGTTCATTAGGGCAGTTACTGCATGTGGCACCATAACATGAATTGCCTGTCTTAGAGTTAATTTGTTGGCTTCTTTGACGAGGGTTACAGTTGCTGCCAGGGCATTCAGGCAGGGCGGCCACCCTGCAGCCACGGAGTCCAGCTGCTTGGAGATGTAAACAATGGTTCTTTGCCAGGGGCTGACTGTTTGTGTGAGAACCCCCACTGCTACTTTGTTCTTTTCATGCATGAACAGGTTAAAGTTTTGAGTTACATCTGGGAGACCCAAGGCAGGGGCTTGGCCGAGTTGTCTTTTGATGTTTGAAAGGGCCCCTGTTGAGATTCTCCCCAAGCAAGAGGCTCTTTTTCTGGACCTGCCAGAACTTCATAAAGGGGCTTGGCCATGCCTGCAAACCCAGGAATCCAGATGCAGCAGAACCCTGCAGGCCCGAGGAACATGTGAAGCTTTCTTTTTGTGGTGGGGGTAGGGATGGTGCAGATCACTTTCTTTCATTCAGGTCCAAGCATCCAGTGCCCTTGTGTGATGCTGAAATCCAGGTACTTCACCTGCTGTTTACAGATCTGGGCCTTTCTCCAAGACACTTTGTACCCAGTCTGTGTTAGAATTGTAGGAGAGTCAGGGTCCCTCTCCAGCAGTCCTCTTCCATTTCACTTGCAAGTAGGAGGTCATCTACATATTGTAAGAGGGCACACCTGCAGTCTTCTTGGGGGTAGGTGGCCAAATCTGCTGCCAAGTCTTACCCAAAAATGGTAGGGGAGTTTTTGAAGCCCTGCAGAGCTGGGTCCAGGTTAGCTGAGTTTTCTGCTGGGTTTTGGGATCTTCCCATTCAAAGACAAACAGAGGCTGGCTCAGAGAGGCCAGCCACAGGCAGAAGAAAGCATCTTTCAGGTCCAGGCAAGTGAACCAGGTGGCTTCAGGTGGCAGCTGTCCTAACAAAGTGTATGGGTTGGGAACAACCTGATGTAAGGTGAGAGTGTTGTTATTAATGGCTCATAAAACATGTACTGGTTGATATCTGGTCCCATCTGGCTTTTTTACTGGAAATAATAGAGTCTTCCAGTGTGACTGGCATTCAATTAGAATTCCCTCTCTCTTCAGGAGATCTATATGTTTGACTATGCCCAATTGTGCTTTGCGGGGGATCAGATATTGCCTCTGCTGGACTGGGACCACTCCAGGCTTCAGGTCGGTGATGATGGATACATGGTTCCATGCCATTCCTGGTGGGTTTTTTTTCTGCCCAAACCCGGGGGAAAAGTTCCAGCAGTTTTTCTGGATTCTGACCTGAGCTTTCTTCTGCATGAAGTCTCCATTCTTTGCTTTGGGGTATGGTGATGAGGAGCGTGAGGCTGGTCGTGAGGCTTAAGCTTGCTGGCCCTTCATGTTTGAAGGTAATCTGGGCTCCCAGTTTGGTTAAGAGGTCCCTACCAAATAGGGGAACAGGACATTCAGGCAGATACAGAAATTCGAGTCACTTTGTGGCCACCAAGCTGGCAAGTTCTTGATTTGCAAAAAGGCCATTGGCTTGACTGGTCCTCAGTCCCTCCTATGATATTAGCAGTTTTTCTGTTAAAGGGGGTGACAGGGGTTGTGACCACAGAATGTTCAGCCCCAGTGTCCACCATGAAAGTCATTGACTGGCCCCCAACTTGTAGTTTGACCATGGGCTCATGGGGACCAAGTTCCAGTGTGCCCAATCACCCCTATTCAGGGTTGAGCCCTGCCAGCTCAATCGGATGGTCTTGGAGCTCAGGTTGGTATTTCCCTTTAGGGATGTTCCCTCTATGTTCCTGAGTCTTTTGGGGGCACTCATTTTTCCAGTGTCCACTTTCTTTTCAGTAGGCACATTGGTCTCTGTCCAGAGGCACCATTCTGGTGCTTGTCCCCTCTTTTCAAGGTAGCTCTTCTTGTCTGGTGTGGTCAGGATTTCCCAAGGCTGCTGCCAGTAGGGAGGCTTGATGTTTTATTCACTTCTTGGCTTCTCATTTGGTGGCTTCATCTTGATTGATGAATACTTTTTTGGTGACTTCCAGTAGTTGAGAGATGTTCATGCCCATGAAACCTTCTAATTTTTTGGAGCTTTCTTTTAATGTCCATTGCTGCCTGTGCAAAAAAGGCAGCATTCACCATCCTCTGGTTTTCCAGAGTTTCTATGTCAAAAGGAGTATAGGTTCTGGAGGCCTTGCAAAGCCATTCATAGAAATTGCCCAGAGATTCATTGGGCTTTTGAGAAACTAAAGTCGTCTTTGTCATGTTTGTGGGTTGTTTTGCCCCTTCTCGGACCCCTCAGAGGAGCTCTTCCCAATATTGCTGGAGTGCAGCCCATCCCTGATCAGTGTTGAAGTCCCAGTTCAGTTGGGCTTCTGTTGCCACTTCTCATGCCCAGTCTTCCAGGTTTAAGATGCCAGTAGGGGCCTGCTCCTGCAGTCACTTTTGGGCTTTCATCAGAATCCATCATCTCTCCTCTGTATTAAACAAAATCAGAAGGAGCTGGTGGCAATCATCCCAAGTAGGATGATGGGTTTGGAAAATGGATTCCATGAGATTAATAAGGGCCTGGGGCTTTTCCAAGTAGGAGGGGGTGTGGTGCTTCCAGTTTAAGTGGTCTGTAGTTGTGAAGGGCTGGTAGTATAATACAGGCTTCCTGGGTTGGATGGTCTCATTCTCGCTGATCTGGGCCAGACCCTGTGTTTCACTGAGAGGCATATGTAATGTGGGTTGTGCTGACTGGAGCCTCCTTGCTAGTGGGGTTGCAGGGCTTTCCTCAGAGGGGGTTGATGTTCCTGGAGGGACCGAAGGTGGAGGTGTTTCTTGGAGATCTGCCTGCACTCCCAGGCTAGGAGGAGAGACTAAAGGTGGGGGTGTTTCTGAGAGATCTGCCTGCACTCCCGGGCTAGGAGGAGAGGTTAGAGCAGCCAGAGCATATGGCGGTGGGTGTGGTGGGGGTCCTCTGAGGACTCTTGATGAATGACTGGCTTCCAGAGCCCTGTTCCCTGTGAAACCGAGACCCTGCTCTGTCCCTTTTTTCCAACACACAATCGAACCCAAGGGGTCAAAGTCTGGGCTATCTCCAACCAAGAGTTGATGTAGGGAAACTAATTGGGGAGGCTAGGAGTTCCTGTGACCACCAGCCACACTGCATGGACCCTGGCTATATCCAGGGTTCCTTCAAAGGGCCAGTCAACATTTAAAGTGGGCCAGTCTACTTCACATAAGGTTTGGAGGGTGCCAGGGTTCATCTGGATGCCATAATCTCCAGAAAAACCCTTCTTGAAATTCTTGAACATGCAGTTTAAGATGGTAGGTTTTGACTGTGATAAGCTCATACCCTGCATCAGTGGCACAAGATGGACAAGGGAAGAGGTCACCTCTTTCAAGGCCACTCAGATGCCTGCCTGTCCACGTCTCTCGTGAGAACTTAGGCTCGTCTTAGCTAAGGCACCTGGGTAAAGTTCGGGGTGGCCATTATGCCATATGATGTAGCTGCGGAAAACAGGTTAGGACCTACACGGGTTCCATAGCATAAAGCTTTGGAGTCACAGACTGGTACGGCAGACGCAAGCCTCTGCTGTCCTCACTCATTCACACAGTCACTCAGAGTTTATGCAGTCCCCCCCACAGGGATTGCCCTATTCTGGAATCTCAGTACTCAGGATTTCAGGAGGTGATCAATCTCCTCTTCCATCCAGAGATGGGCCTGACTGAGGACTTGGCACCTAGGGCCTTACCTTTCCAGAGTCTTCTGGCACTGTTCAGTCTGCCTCCCCAATGAGTCAGGCCAGGGTGTAGGGATGCAGCCTGTGGGGACCATCTCAGAAGGAGGTCCCATTGAGAGGACAGGTGGCACCCACTTCATTGGCTTAGAGATCGCCGTTGGCTGTGCCCATCAGCCCCAAGCCAGAGGCACAATAGGCCTGCTCGATTGGGTTTTTCTGGGTCAGGGAACCAAATGTTGCAGCCGGCAGAAAGAAATACAAGCAGCACTCTTGGGGGTATGGATAAATGAAGATTTTTATGCACGGGACCAGATGAGAATTCAGTCTCCAAATTCTGAGCCCTGCTTTTTTATTTTCATAAGTTTATATAGAAACACTAAGCGGGCAAATTCCTGAGCAAGTGGGCAGGCAGGGTTACAAAAGCAGAGGAGGGAGGTTAGCTTATCTTTTTAAAAACAGAGGGCCATTAGGGAGGAAGAGAGTCATTATCTGTTTAAAGTTGTAAATTTCAATTCAAAGGGGCAGTTGGGGAGTGCTTATCTTCCTGATGTGGATTCCATGGAGAAAAGGGGGTGGGTAGGGGAGAAAGGGACCAAGGAGTGTTTATTTTCCTAAAGTTGTGGGTTTCTGCCAAGGGGGTCCCAGCACTTCCCTTATCAGAGGAAGTGATGAACTTTGACCAATTGCCACTCTTTTGACCCCAAGGTTCTCTACAGAGGCAAGGTTGGTTCTGGAGATGTTAGTTGCAGAAGGGGCATGAACAGGAAATCCCTTGGTACATAGCTCCATGGCTCAGGCATCCCCTGCTCTCTGTGGCCTGCACCACCACCTCTGGCTCTCAGGATCTGGACAGGAGGAGGATGGCACCTTTGCAAACCCACACCTCAAGGAGGCAGTGGTCCAGGTCTGAGCAGAGGCTCCTGTGAAAGATGTGGTCCTTCCTGTGATCCTTCCACAACAAGGATTGTGTGGGGGTTCCTAATGGACAAACTGAAAGAGCCTGGAGGGGGGAGTTGTGTCTGCAGGGTGACATTGGAGCCTTTGAGCTTTGCCCTGAAGGCCTGACCTCTCCTTGACCCTGGGTATGGAGTCTCAACTGCACAATGGAGAATATGGAGTGAGGCCTGAGGATGTCCTGGGGATGTTAAGTGTTCTCACTGACCTGGTCAAGTAATTGTTGGGTAGTTACTAAACTGCTAAAATCCTGGCTTGAAACATCTTCTGGTGAATATCTGAATGGTAAATCTCCTGGTGAATATCAGCCTTTCTTGTGGAGCTTGCAGTTTTAGGGAGCAAATCAAAGGCCAGGTTTTGAGCCTCCACAAGCAGGAAAGACTTCAAGGTAAAAGATGGAGGCTTTGCATTATCGTTTAAAGGGTGGGCCAGGGCAACCTTGAAAGAAAGAGTTCTGACTCCACAGCTTAGTGTATGCAAAGTAATTAGGTAGAAATGTAAATATTTCAGCATTAGTTCAAGTGAAAATCTGGCTAACACTCTGATCTGGTGGCAGGATTGCTACATAAGCCGTCAATGTGTGGAGGGTGGACTGGATTTGGAGGAAGACCACTTCCTGTCCTGAAAGGTGATCATGATCACTGGACAATGAAAATGGTGCATTTCAAAAGTTTGCAAGACAGGGGCCCACCTGGAGAGCATAGGAGTAAAATGATATATGCTACGTTACTAAACCCTGGTTGCTCCTGGATGGATGAAATAATAAGATATATTCATTTTCTCCTTTATGTTTATCAATCTTTTTCTAATTTTTATAAAATGATAATGTCATGTTTTTCTATTTTTAAGTTTATTTTTAAGGAGTGGAAATGCAAAATAGGGGTATTAACAGGGTTGTTTCAGAGCCATCGTGACCAACTATACTGAGGCTTAAGCAG
Source organism: Cabassous unicinctus (assembly GCA_029593785.1). Lineage (NCBI taxonomy): Eukaryota > Metazoa > Chordata > Mammalia > Cingulata > Chlamyphoridae > Cabassous > Cabassous unicinctus. The sequence goes on from JAQZBX010003951.1 coordinate 49,645, forward strand.
TATAGTTAATGGATGGGAATGAGGGGATTTCAGTCTGCATTTGAGCACCTCTTTTGCTGCAGCAAATCTCCCACTTACAGTGAAACTTTCTGGGAATGAGGTCTTTGGGTCTTTCTCTAGGACACACTAGATGCTCAGTGAAAATACTCATCACTCTTAAAGCATTAATAGGTTTTAACTGGCAATGTAACATGCCAAAATGTCAAAGTACTGTGCACTATTAAATTGGATTTAAAAACAATTCCACAAATTCTATTCCAATTTTCATTGTTTGAAAAGCAATTACTGTTAGGTTTGGAGGGAAGCAGAGGAAGGGAGGCATTTTAGAAATCAGACCAGGAGCCAAGGTTCATTCAAGCAAAGCTTTTGATGAAAGAACTTAGCAGGTGGGCTGTGTCAGAACAGACATCAGCCCCAACGGAGGGGAAGAGAGAGTTTTTATAACTTGTTCTTGAGATAGACTACAAAGGGCTAGGTTGTGATGGTTTATGCTAGCTTTGTTGTTTTAGGGTCAGGTCATGATAACTCCCGTTGTCTTTGTAGTTCCACCTGCATTCTGGGTGTTATCATTTCTCTGATGTGGGTTGCTACATTCTGAGCTCCTATCAACAGAAATTCTTAGGCAAGGGAATGGAGGCAGGAACTCTGGTTTGTTATCAATTAGGGATACACAGATGCAGGGAGAGGCGGGGAGGAGGAAGGATGAAGGGGGTGGTAGGACAAGAGCCCTGGGCCTAACATCCCAGAGTCTTTTTATTTCTTTTTGCTGGGAGAAAGGGGTGGTGATCTGTCTTCTGTAGCTAATTCCTGCTGACCAGGGCCTAGAGCTGTCCCTAACAGTTATCTTGTGCCAGGGGTTGATAACAGTAAGCCTTCTGTATGAGAAACATGGTGCTGATGGCCTGATTGGTCATAGCATGAACAGTTCTGTGGATGAAAGTTGTTAAGAGCTGTGTAAGGCAGGGCCTGAGGAGAAGGATTAACAAGATTAATATGAGAGGGGTTAGGAGGGATATGAGAGTGGCAGGAAGTGGAGAGGAGAAATAAGAAAAAAAGAGTTCCAAGCCAGGAGGTGTGCTGAGTGCATTTTCTCTGGCTTATCTGATGATGTCTATATTTTCTTTGAGAATTTCTAAGTTTTCAACAACCTGGCCAGAGGTGTTTATATAGAAACAGCAGGTTTCATTTAACAAGGTGCAGGTTCTTCCTGTCTTGGCTGCAAGGATGTCTAAGTCTCATCTATTTTGTAAGACAACCTCAGCTAAACTGTTAAAGGATTTTTGTTGGTTTTCTATTACCTGTACTGTGGTGATCCAGGTTTGTTGGAGTGAAATAGAGATGTTAAGAACTAAAACAAAAGAGGCCATGATATATATAGTATCCTATACCAGGATTTCTTAGAATGGGGTTGTTGTGAGCATGATAGTCCCAATCTGTGGTGCCAAGTGCTCACTGATTTCTTTTCTTTGGTCTTTGTGGTGTTAAAGAGGTTTCTAGGAAGGAGCTTAGGTTTGGACTTTGTCCCAAGGTAGCTATCTGTGTGGTGCTGAGGATGTTTGCATTGATGGGCAGGGAGACTATGGTGCAGGTGCCAGACAAGTGTTGTGGCAGGATGGGATAGGCAGTGTTTTCACAGAGGAAGAAATATGCCATTCCTAATAGTGAAGCAGGCTTCATATAGGGAATCAATAGATAGATCTGGAACCTGGCAATAAGTCCATGTGGACATCAATACCCCCAAGATGGCAGCTGGAAGACCCTCATGAGATTTCTGCCATTCAGAATAAGGTTTCCTCCAGAAGCCAGGAGAAGCCCTGAATATTCTCCAGGGGCCTTATCATTGGGTCCTCCTGGGGGATTGATGGCTGGGGTAATCAATCTAAACAGCAAACAACTGGAACTCCTCCCATGCCATTAGCAAAGGGGTGGAATAATTAATGGTTTAAAAAGTGTGCAAAACCTCTCCCACTCTCTCCTGAGCCCCTCTTGGCTTCTGTGCCCTGCTCTTACTGTGTCCCCCAAGCATGGATCAAAATGCAAGTAAAACCTGGGCATTTATAATCTATAATGGGAAATTGTAGTCTATAAATCAGCCCTCTTTATCACTCTTCAGCCCCTTACTCTCTACTGGGGACCCATGATCTGTTATTTTCTCCCATTTCTCTTCCCTCCCTACCTTAATAAACTACTGGCCTAACTAACCTGATGTGCTCTTGAAATTCATTTCTGCAGCATAGTCAAGAACCTAGACAAAATCCAGTAACAATAGAGTAAGGGCAGTTGTGAACCCCTGGGTTCAGGCATATTTAAAGGTGTTATTCATAAGGAAAGCTTTTGCCTGTATGACCTGATTGCCTGAAAACTATTCATCTACACATAGAGGTGAGTAGAGAGGTAGAGAGTTATTGTGTGTGTGGAAAGGGTTTTGGCACAGTAATTTACAGAATACTAGTTGAAGAAGGTTAAGTAGGTGTTGTATAGGGGTATGTTCACCTGTGATGTTAAATAATTGGCCTGTGTTAGCTCCAAGGCCAAAAAGTTCTGTTCAGGTTAGTGAAATATTGAAAGGAATTATATCTTCAGTGTAATATTTTGAGGCATTGCATTGGGAAATTCCCCAAAATAATGTACTCTTTGTTTCCTCATAGACTTCATATCCTTCTGTGTCATTGTTTTCTACTTTTACCCAGGATAGAGTAGATGAGTTAAAGAAGAGGATGTGGCTGCAGAATGAATGGTTAAGATGTCCAAGTGAGGTTGCTTGGGAAGGTGAGGAGATGTGCCAGAAGCCAAGATAGGCTTTGTCAATGAGGTATTTGACTTCCCCTATAGGTTCTGATGGTTCTGCCCAGTTTTGTGTTTGTAGTTTTTTAGTGCCAAGTTGTGGCCCAGAGATCCTGGGTAGGGGGAGGTTGCTCAAATTAACACAAAACCCTAGGTAAGAGGGAGTGATCATAATAAGGGTTTCAGGGCTTAAGTGGAATGTCTTAAGGAGAATGGAGGTGGCTTGCCAAGTTGTGGGACAAATCCAGCAGTTCGGTTTGTTAAGGAGGCAATTTCCTGGACCACAGGTGTTAGGGGGTGATCAGGGAGAGCTGAGGTGGTGGAGGTGAGAAGGATGAGAGGAGTTACTGTGCAGAACATGGTGTTATAATTCTAGCCAGTGGGTGAAGTCACTGAAAGAGAAGGTTAGGAAGATTCCCTGTAAGTATTCATCCCACAAAAGAGAGAGGAGGGCTTCTTCAGTTGGTGGTAGGGATGAAAGGTCAGAGAGAAGGTAGAGGAATAGGGCAAAGAAGGCCTGGGGATCCAGTATAGGTTCTGGGGAAGATGGGGTGTGTATGTGTAGGTGTGTTCATAGACTGGAGGTTTACACATTTGGAGTATGTGATATTCTTCTTCCTCTTGAACTTAAGTCAGCTGAAGGCAAGTGGGTGTCAGAAGTTTGGACTGGAACTGGGGTCAGGGGAAGCCAAGCCTCAGGGGAGTGGCAGTGGCAGTGCTGGGGCTAAAGGGTTTCTTCAGCCTGGAGGAGTGTATCACTGTGTTAGTCCCTGAAGTTTAGCTGCTGTCAGGGTGGTAAAGAGGTCTTGCTATGGTCCCCTATAGCATGGGGTTAGGGTTCCTTTTGTTGGGGAAGAGACCTTAAGGAGGACCCAATTACCTGGTTCTAAGGGGGCTGGGTTGGTGACTCTGCAGTTGATTTAGAAGGACTTTGTCTGCATGTTCACGCAGCAGTCGCCTTGTTAGAGTGAGGGTTGGGTGATAGTTTCTGAGGTGAGACTGCAGGTTTGGGAAATTGTTAAGTAAGAAAGGCCTGCCATAAATGAGCTCAAAGGGGCTGAAGTAGGTGGGTACCCATGGGTGGTGCAGATTCTAATTAATGTTTGGGGGAGAAGGGAGATTCAATCCATTTGTATTTCTAGTAACAATTTGGTTAGATGTTTCTTTAAGATAGAACTGGCTTTTTCTACTTTACCCAAGGATTGGGTGTGGTATGGGATGTGAAGTTACCACTAGATTTTTAACAATTTGGCTACTTCTTTTGTGATTTGTGATGTGAAAGTGGGGCCATTGTCTGATTGTTGGGAAGTGGGGACTCCAAACTGGGGTATGATGGAGTTTAGTATGGTATGGTTTACTTTGGAAGTTTTTTCTGAGGAGGAGGGGGAGGCTTCAACTCATCCTAAGAAGGTATCCGCTAATGTTGGAAGGTATTTATGCTTTTTCACTGGAGCCATATGGGTGAATTCAACCTGCCAATCTTGTCCAGGAGTTTGTCCTCTGGCTTGGTGAATTGGAAATGAGGGTGGGGATTTGATTACACCCTGGGGGGAAGTCTGGGCACAAATAGTGCATTGCTGGGTGATGAGCTGCAATGTGGAGCCTAGGTGGGAACAGGTGATTAAAAGGGACAGAAACTTGAGCAAGGGTGTGAAACCTACATGTAAGGCATTATGAAGGTTAATGAGAATCTGTTCTGTTTGGACAGAAGGGAGGAGTAATTGGCCTGCAGCTACAAGGCATTTTCCTTCCCAGATAGCTCCTTTCTGAGTTAATGCTTGGATTTCTTCTGTTGTATACTGGGGGCTAATTGGAGGGATAGCTAAACTTGTTTTCTGGGATTAGTAATGTGTCCATGCTTTTTGCTTGCTGCCCTGCTTTTTCATTTCCTAGCGAAATGTCAGAGGAGGCTCCCTGGTGCCCTTGGCAATGTATGAATACTAGCTGGGAGGTGTTGTGTGCTGTATGTAAAAGCTTGGAAATTAGATCAGCTTTGGTAATGAGGGAGCCTTTTGTTGTGAGGAAGCCCCTTTCTGCCCAGATTGCTGCATGTGAATGTAGGATGTGATAAGTATAGCAGGAGTCCCTATAGATATTGATTTACTTATGTTGAGCTAGGGTTAGGGCCCTTATAAGTGCAATAAGTTCAGCTCCCTGGTGGGAGAGGATTAGACTCTGACCTGGCTGAGGGAGACTATTGCATATCCTGCCATCCTCTTTCCATTGGTGATGAAGGGGCTGCCATCAATAAACCATGTGTCTTTGGGGTCAGGTAGGAGTGTTTCAGAGATTTGGGAGAAAGGGGAAAGAAGATCAGAGAGAATTTTGGAGCATGAGTGTGTGTTGCTGGCATTTGGGGGAGGGGCAGGAGAGTGGTGGGATTGAGCTTGCCACAGAGTGCAATGGTTAAGTGTGGAGCTTGTAGTAAGGTGAGGGAAATTTGCTGGAGTCTAGAGGGATGTAGGAATTTTTCTGCTTGATTGGATATGATGTCAGCAATGGCTTGCAGAGAGTGTATGGTAATGGGCTGTGAATAAGTTAATTTCTGTGCTTTGTGTGAGAGAAAGGCTGCTGCTGCTAATGCTGGAAAGCAGGTGGGCCATCCCAGGGCTGTGGGGTCTAGCTCTTTTTATAGCTAAGCTATGATTTTTAAGTCTGGTCTGGATTTTTGTCCCAGGAGGCCTATAGCAGAAAGTGTTTGTTAAGATTAGGGAGGGTTAAAGCAGGAGCACTGGTAAGTGCTTTTGTAAGTTGAAGGAATGGGCATTCAATTGTTTTTTTGGGTGGGAGGTGCTCTTGTAAAGGTCCTTTTATTGCATCATACAGAGGTTTGGCTAAAATGCCAAAGTTAGGGATCAGCTTCTAAAATAGCCATCTAATCCTAAGAAGGAGGGGAGGTCTTGTTTGTTAGTGGGGGTGGGTGTTGAAGCGATTAGAGTTTGCCAGTTAGGAGTCATTCCCTTTTCAGTGGGTGTTAGACTCAACCCGACATAGGTGATGGAGTTTTGTGAGATTTGGCCTCTTTGTGCTGATACACGGTATCCACATTGTGCTAGGTGGTTTAGAAGTTTGATAATGTGTTGTTGGGAATCAGAAAAAGAGGGGCTGCATAATAGGAGATCACCCACATATTGTAGAAGGGTAGAAGAGGAGAGATTAACATCGCAGAGATCATAGACAAGGGCTTTCCCAGAACCCTTGAGGGAGTATGATCCAAGTTAATTGTTGGGTGACACAGGTGTCAGGGCCTTCCTAGGTGAATGCAAATAAGTTCTGGGAGTTGGGATGCAGGGGACTGGTAAAGAAGGCATCTTGTATATCAAGAAGACATCTTGTATGTCATAGAGTAGTGTGTGGTGTTGGATGGGATAAGAGAAAGAATAGTGTATGGGTTTGGGACTACTGGGTGCATTGGGGTAATAATTTGGTTGATGATGCATTGATCTTGGACTAAACTGTAGGTTCCATTGGGCTTTTTGACTAGTAAGATAGGGGTGTTATAGGGGGAATCAGTGGGTCCTAAGAGGCCTGCATGTAAAGGTGAGTAATTGTAGGTTTGGTGCTTTGTAGGGCATCAAGAGAGACAAGATATTGGGGTTTGAAAGGTATGTGGGTAGGATTTTTGAGTTGAACAATGATCAGTTTGTAGTGGGCAGGATTTTTGGATTGACAGAGCTCAGTAGGAAAGGAAGAGCAGGGGAGGGAATTGGGGATAAGTCTGTAAAAGAGAGGAGGAAGATGTCATGTGGGCTTTGAGGAGAAGGAATGAGAATTTGTGCTCTAAGCCTGGTAAAAATGTCTCTTCCAGGGATTGACAGTTGGACATCAGGGAAGCACAAAAAATGAATGGGTTAACAGGTGGTTTTCTAGTGAGTATGATGAAAGAGCGGTTGCAAGGGGTTGTGAGACTATTCCATCAACTCCCACTATTTAGTTCAAGGAGTGAGTTAAGGGTCCAGGGAATTCAGGAAGGGCAGTGTAAGTGGCCCTGTATCCATAAGGAATGAAATTGGATTTCTGCTACCATCAGAATTACCCAAGGTTCCACTTTGGAGATGGACTTGGGGGCCTGTGTGGTTCCTGGACACCTTCAATCATCCATTGCCCCAAAGTCTGGGAGGTAGAATCCCGGGGTTGGTCTGACTGAGTAACCACTGCCCTCTTACCTTGAGAGGCCTGAGGACAATTGGACCTCCAGTGGATTCCCTGCTTGCACAGTGGGTTGCACAGAGTTTGTGGGTTTGGGCACTGTTTGGCCCAGTGCCCAGGCTTTTTACATTTGAAGCATGGCCATGGTGGGTTCTTTCCCACCTGCCTGGAGTGGGTGGCTGCTGGGAACTCTGGAGGGGAGAGGCAAGTAGCTGGTAAGCTCAGGTACAAGATTTGTTTTTAGCCTCTTCCCTTTTCCCTTCCCATTGGGCTTGTTCTACATCTTGATTGTAAAAACTCTGAAGGCTAGGTTAACAAGCTCAGTATCACTAGTTTGGGGGCCTACTTCTGACTTCTGGAGCTTTCAGCAAATGTTGGGGGTTGACTGGGAGATAAAATGCATGTGAAGGAGGAGGGTGCTCTCCAGTGAGTCTGGGTTTAGACTGGTATAATGCAGGAGGGATTCCTATAGCCTTTCAAATAAGGCAGTGGGGTTTTCATCAGCTTTTTGTGAGATTTCTTTGAGTCTATCATTATTTATAGCTTTATGATTGGCTGCTTGTAGTCCTGCAATCAGGCAAGTTATCATATTGAGGGACTGGTGGCCAGGTTTTCCTTCCCCATAATCCCAGCTAGGTTCCTCCCAGGGGACTGCCATGGTTCTAACAGGGCTGTGGGTAGTGTTCTGTCAGCTCAGGGTATCTGCATGGGTCTGTGCTGCAAGCCAAACAGGTTCCTTTTCCTCTGGGGATACACAAGGGGAAAGAATGATATAGAGATCTCACCAAGTAAGGTCATTGTTAAATTCAGGGGGAAGCGGAAAAAGGAAGGCACTTTAGAAATCAGGCAGGGAGTCAGAATGCATATAAACAAAGCTATAGCTGGTGGGCTGTGTCTGAAATAGACAGCAGCAGTGAAGTGAGAGGGGGGAGAGTTTTTATCACTTGTTCTGGAGCTAGACTACAAAGGGGTTAGTTTGTGATGGTTTATGCCAGCTTTGCAGTATTAAGATCAGGGTGAGATAACTCATATCAGCTCTATGGTCCCATTTGCATCCCTCAGATGTGAGTTGCTAATTCCCTATCCATGGGAATGTTTAGGGAGGGAACCCCACAGAGGCTGAAGATTGGGTTTCATATCAGTTAGGAATGCACACCTTCAGGAAGAGGGGGAAGGGAGGGGGAAATGAAGAAGGTGGGCAGGATGGGAGCCCTGGACCTAACAACCCATACTCTTTTTATTTCTTTTGCTGGCGGAAAACTATGACGATCTGTCTTCTGTAGCTACTTCCAGCTGATTGGGGTGTAGGGCTGTTTCTAACAGTCATCTTGTGCCAGGGGTTGGTAATGGTGAGCTTGCCATATGAGAAACACATTGCTGACAGCCTGATTGGTCATAGCATGAACACAGAAACTTGTTAGGAGTCATGAAAGACAGGGTCCTGAGGAGAAGGATTAACAAGATTAATATTAGAGGGGTTAGAAAGGATATAAGGAGGGCTGTAAGTCAGGAGGTATTGTGTGTGTTTTATTCAGACTTTTTGGATGATCTTTTGTTTACTGGGGGGGGATCATATGAGTTTTTCAGAATAGTTGCTAATTTCTTCCCTGCTGAGGAGGAACGGGCCATTGCCAATATTGCTTTCTCTTTCCCAGCCTTTTTGCCTGTAGGTTAAGGAAAGGGCATTTTTCTACATACTCTACAGAGGGGTAAGTGGGCATTTCATGTTCTTACATTCTGCCCCAGTGCTTTTTTCACTTTTCATTCTATATGTGAATATTTTGAGATATCACCTCAGCAGTTAGGCATTGAAATATTGCATGTAGGTTATACAACAACAATATAAAAGACCATAGAATAATAGGGGTAATAAACACACAACACTGAATGTTACTGCTTCAGAGTGAAATTATATAATTTGGTGGATAACTATTTCATATTACAGAATGTTTTTGGTTGTTTTATACAGACAGGAGCAGGTTATGTTGATTTAACAGTATACAAGCAATATTTTCATTAGTAGATATCAGTTTAGACACGAGAAGAGTTTACATAGACACACACAGGGTTTTAGCAGGAATAGAAGACTTTAGATTATTAACTGTAGTTTCATAACAATGTTTTGGGTGATTTTTATTTCTTATGAACTTAAGATTCTCAACCAGTGAAGCTGCATAGTATGGCTAAAATGACTTTATTTTTCCCAGTTTGTATAGTTTGAGGCATAGATAACATCAAATTATTATTACTTTTCATTATGGGCTGTGGGGTGGATGGCATCTTATATAAAACACTTACATTTTCTAGGCAACAAATAGTAGCTGGTTGGTTACAAGAGTCCCATTGAAGAATTTGCAGTAGTGAAAGCATACCTTGCGCCTTCTGAGAGTGGGAGGAGAATGACGTCTTCAAAGTAAACACAATGAATATTTGTGGGTGATGTCTATGAGCTGTTGGAGAGCAACAGGCAGCTGGAAGTGTTGCCACAGGGTTCAGTAGTCATGATGTCCATTTTTCTTGTGGAACCACTCTGTTGCTTTTTGGGTTCCAGTAGTATGACTCTAGATCTTCACAAGGGTATCTGCTTTAACAGTCTTGAGATGGGTGTTAGAAGAATGGGCAGGGATATGATAGAAAGTTACCTGCTGCTGCTGGCAGGCATTTCAGGTGTTCTTTCACAGATTTCTTCTTCACAGACGGTAGTTTACAACAGTTCATTGTTTCTGTCTTGTTTCTAGTATCTGCAATTTACCCCTGGATAGGGATGGTGGTTTTCAGAGTGTCCAATCATTAATGGGTTAAGCCTTTTCTTGTAACAGGGCATGGTATACTGCACGCAGTTGCCTTTTAAAGGAGCTATATTATAATTTGGCCCCTTTCTACAATTGTGATTAAAACCTAAGTGGTATTCACTTAGAATGTTGCCTTTGCCACAAACCCCCACCCAAAGCCAATATTGGTGCTGGCCACATGCAATTTACAGGGTAAGTTAAGGTTTACAACCCTTACTGTTTCAGCCTGTGTTACTGTTTTAAAAGCAGCCTATGGTAGGGGTGGGGGTTCTTATTTCCATGCACAATTTTTTTCTGATTGACACATGCAATGATTTTAACATCTGAGCTAAATGAGGGATGAAGGGTTTTTAGTATTTTAACAACTACAGAAAGGTTATTAATTGTTTTGGAGTTTGTGGTGTGGGAAAACATCATACTTTAATAACACTTAAGAGTTTGACAGAGCAGCAAGGACTTTGCCATTTGTTTTAATTGTTTGCTTATTTCAGGCTTTTAAGATAAGATATCATTGTGTCCGGTGTTTCTTTTAACTCTGTTAAAAGAATTATTGGTTAACATAATATTTTTAATACAACAAAATAGGGTTATAGCTATAGGTTTTTCATGCAGCCAGATTTTTTGTCACCAGGCCAGGATAGATGATTGAGTTATGCACACAGCCTTGGGAAAGTACTGCAAAATCCACCTTTGGCCTTTTCATGCGAAGGTGAATGCAGGCTGGCTTGATTTGTCTAAGGACATACTAGAGAAAGTTTTAGCAAATTTTAAAACAAAGTGATAGTGAAATAATGATATTAATTTTTTTGCAACAAACTAGCAATATTTGGTACTGCTTAATACAGCAGTGGTGTTACTTTAATTTACAATGATGTATTGTTATGTGCCACCCCTGGAAGCTCCCAATGGCCACTTCTCTTTTGCATAGCTCCATAGAGCTGTTTTTTTTTTTTTCAGTGGAGATGGGGTAAATCAGATGAATATAAACCAAAGCATCTACCTCTTGATTTCCAGGCAGAGTGGTTATTTCTGTGATGCATACCATTTATTAAAAATATTCAAAACCATGATTAACAACATTATACTTTTTTATCTAATATTATTCTGAAACATTGTTAAATTTCCAGGAATTTATGCACTCTTTAAGTATTCATATGAACATTTTACTCATACAACTTTAATTAACAGAGGGTTAAAGAATCCCTAATCCCTTTTAATTTTGTAACACTTTCTATACACTTTTCATTTAAATTATAACTTATTAAATGAACTCAATTATTTTATTACTTCACTTTCTTTCCAAGGTGAAAGAACAAATTTTTGGCAATAATTTGAAATAAAAAGATACTTTTCAGGATTTGACTTTGAGGAAGCAAAATGTTAAAAGTTGTCAGATTTGAACATTATGTTTTTTTAAAAAGTGATAAGACTTGTTTCTCTTAAACAACCAAGGAAATGATAAGGTTAAATTACAAGAAGCTATTTTGATAAAACAGACTTATTTCTTTGTATACTGATTATTCAGGAGAAAAACTATAAACTTTTACTAAAAAAACCAATGACTTGAGAAACTTTGTCACATTAACAGAAAAAAAACAAAATTTTAATTTTACACTATTATAGTATTTGATATTAAAGCTTTTGAATCTTTACAGATAGAGTCATCATTTTACTCAACTTTAACCATAAAAATTCCTTTTCCATGAACCTTCTGCCCTTTCTGTATTCATCCAGGTTTTGTCCCACATTTTACTCTTTCTTAATAATCAGTCATTTTATTTTAGGACAAAATCACTGTATTTTTCTTTAATAATAAAAACACATTTTATATACCCTACATACATATGTTATTAAAATAATTTTGAAAACTGTTTCAAAGCAAACCTCTTACAGCATACAATTACTTTGATTACATTAATTAACAGGTATATTATTTTAGCAGTACAGGAAAAATTAATTTTTCCATTATTTTATGAAAACCTTAGATTCCCAATGGAATTAAGATTGTTTTCTCCCTACCACCACTTTAATATGCAGATTGAGGTGGCTTCTGACAGGTATTCTTATTATGAAGTTACATTTTGTTATTATCACCAGTTCAGTTTCTGTTAAATAATGATTTCTTGGAATTAGCTCTTTAAATATTTCAGTATAAACAATGTTTTTACAAACTCCTTATAACTATTCATAACCACATAGATTATAGTTACTTCATCTTAAGACAAATTTCAGCTTCCCAGAACACATTCCTTTACTTCATGCTATTTCCTTCAATACTTTTTACAAGTTTTGTCCCACATACTTCCATTCTGCTTTTATGAAAACCAGCCATTTTATTTTAGGACAAAACACACTTTAATGGGAAATTGGAATGGCAAACAATTTTACCAACCATCTTGATTTGCCTGAGCCTTTATCCTATCCAGAGAATTATAGAGAAGAAATGGAGGCCAGTGGAAGCAAGTTGACATACCTTTTTTTTTTTTTAATGGTGGTGATGAAACCCCTGCCTCAGCCCGAGAGGAACGAAGGGCCCCAGCTAACATTAACAAAACCTGCTGCTGATGTTCACCAGATGGCTACAATCCCACTTCCCCATCCTGCCTGCTAATCAATTAACTGAGTTTTAAGAATTTACTGCTTAAATAATCCAGTAACTCATGCAGCTTATGGAACAAAAGCACCAACCACAAATCACGCCCCCTGCAACTTCATTAGTTAAAACTTACAATTATTATTATCATTTAAAGATGTAAAACATATAATGCTAATTTATCTTATTAGCATCTGAACTTATTTGTTAATATAAGCACTTATTTAAGGTTTTGGCCATTTGAATAGATCTCTTATAAGCATTTTTATTTATCAGTTTAATATTATTATCCAGAGCTATCAAAACATACACTGACACTGAACAAACAAACACAAAAGAGTTCAGATACACCAACAGAGACATAAACTTATTATTTTGATTCATAATTTTTACTTCTTTGGTATGGTTGCCTCCAAACCTTCCATCATTTTACATTTTTTATTTTACTGCTTTTAGAATTTTTTTCCAGAATTTGTGTTGCCTTTAAAATTCAAGGTTATTCCTGGAAACATTTTTATCAGTAATCAGCAACCAGTTAGGAATACTTGAGCAGTACAAATGCAGTTAAGCTTTAATTTAGCAGTTTAGACAGACAGCTATATTTTGGATTACTGCTTTTTAGGAGTACACTTAGGCTTGAAGTTCAGGAGTGAGCTATTGATTTAAAACTGAAAGTTTTTTTTTTTTTTTT
>JAQZBX010003952.1:0-62661 GCA_029593785.1 Cabassous unicinctus
GTCTGTGAGGATTTAAACTCACCCTCATTTTTGAAGGGCAGTTTTGCTGTATACAGAATTATTGACTGGCAGTTCTTCTCTTTCAGTACCTGAAATACATCATACCACTCTTATCATTTCTCATGAGAGGTTGACATTTAATCTTATTGAGGTTGCCTTATATATGATACTTTGCTTTTCTCTTGTTGCTTTCAGAATACTTTTCTCTGTATTTGTCATTCTCATTATTAGGTATCTCAGAGTAGGTCTAATTGGATTTATTTTGTTTGGGGTCAGTTGTCTTCTTGGATATTGAAAGACAAATATCAATATCCAAATTCTAATTTTTTGGTCGTTATTTCATCAAATATTCTTTCTGCCCCTTTTCCATTCTCTTTTCCTTCTGAAACATTGATAATGCATATGTTTGTGCATTTCTCATTGTCATTCTATTCTCTGAGACCTTGTTCCATTTCTTCCATCATTCACCACCAAGACCTTGCATTGTTGTGAATCATTTGTTACAAACTATGAAAGTGCATTGTCAAAATATTACTAACCATTGCCCATATCTTATATTTAATGCATTTTCACCAAAACCACTGTATTATTAACACCTTACTTAGTATTATATATTTGTTAGAACATTCTCATGTTTGTTATGTTAACCACAGTCCATCTTCTACTATAGAATTCACTGTGTTATAAAGTTCCATGATTTGTACATGTGAGCTTGTAGACATGGCCTCCAAAAGTGAACATATAAAAGAATAGATGAAAAAAAGAATGGAAAAAAATTAACTGGGTCTCAGGGAATTAAATGACAACAAGAGATGTGCAAACATACCTGTCATGGGAGTCTCAGAAGGAGACGAGAAGGGGCAGAAGGAATATTTGAAGAAGTTATGGGAGAAAGTTTCCCAACCCTTTTAAATGACATAGATATCTGTGTCCAAGAAGTACAATGTACTCCTATCTGAATAAATCCAAATACACCAACTCTGAGACACATACTAATCAGAATGGCAAATGCCAAAGACAGAGAGAATTCTGAGAACAGCAAGAGAAAAGCGATGCATAACATAAATGGGACCCAATAAGATTAAGTGCTGATTTCTCATCAGAAACTGTGGAAACAAGAAAACAGTGGTCTGATATAGTTAAGATACTTCAAGAGAAAAACTGCTAGCCAATAATCTTATATCCAGCAAGATTGTCTTTCAAAGCAGGGTGAATTTAGAATATTCATAGATAAACAGAAACTGAAAGAGGTTGTTACCAAAAGACCACCTTTGCAGGAAATACAAAGGGATTGCTACAGCCAGAAAAGAAAAGACAGGAAAGAGAAGCTTGGAAGAGAATCTAGAAATGAAGATTATATCAGTAAAATAACTAAAAATGCAAAAAAAGTGATGAAAATAAAATATGACAGATAAAACCTAAGGGTCAAAATGCGTGAAATAAGAACTTCCTTTACAGTAATAACACTGAATATTAATGAATTAAACTCCCCAATCAAAAGACACAGACTGGAGGAATGGATAAGGAAATATGAGCAATCTGTATGCTGTCTACAAGAGGCTCACCTTAGACCCAAGGATACACATAGGTTGAAAGAGAAAGGCTGGAAAAAGATATTCCTTATATTTAGTAACCAAAAAAAAAAGTGGAATAGCTATACTTATATCAGATGAAATAGACTTTTTCTTGTTGTTGTTCTTTTTTTCCCTTTTTTTGTGAAATAGACTTTAAAAACAAAACCTTTATTAGAGACAAGGAAGGACATTATATATTAGTAAAAGGGGAAATTCACCAGGAAGAAATAACAGTCATAAATATATAGGTACCTAACCAGGATGCCTCAAAATACACGAGGCACACACTGGCAAAACTTAAAGGAGAAATAGGCATCTCTGCAATAATATATAGGACTATATAGTCTATAACTATTATTGTAGACTTCAACATACTACACACTACACAACACACTACTCTCAGCATTGGATAGAACATTTGGACAGAGCATAAATGAGGAAACAGAGAGCTTGAATAACATGATAAGTTGACTCAACCTAACAGACATTTATAGAGCATTGCACCCCAGGACAGCAAGATATACATTCTTCTCAAGTGTTCATAGATATTTCTTCAGGAAAGACCATATATTGGGTCACAAAGCAGATCTCAATAAATTTAACAATATTAAAATTATACAAAGCACTTTTTCTGATCATAATGGAATAAAGCTGGAAATCAACAAGAGATAGAAAAAGGGAAAATTTACAAATATATGGAGATTAAATAACATACTCATAAATACTCAGTGGGGCAAAGAAGAAATTGTGAGAGAAATCAATAAATACCTCCAGATGAATGAAAATGAAAACACAAAATGTCAGTACCTATGGGATGCAGCAAGGCAGTGCTGAGAGGGAAATTTATAGTCCTCAATTCTTACATTAGAAAAGAAGGGCTAAAATAAATGGCCTAAGTACCTAGCTAGGGGAACTAGAAAAGTAACAGCAAACTCTTCCTAAAGCAAGAAGAAGGAATGAAATAACAAAGATCAGAGCAGAAATAAATGAAATTGAAAAAAAAAATCAATAGAGAGAATTAACAAAATAAAAAATTGGTTCTTTGAGAAGATTAACAAAATTGACAAACCCTCAGTTAGACTGACAATGATAAAAGAAGAGAAGATGCAAAAAATAAAAAAATGAAAACAGGTACATTACTACTGACCCCACAGAAATAAAAGAGATCATAAAAGGATACTATGAACAACTGTACACCAACAAACTAGAAAATGTAGATGAAATGAAAAAATTCTTATGAATTCTTATGAATAGAAGACTTCAACAGACCAATCACAAGCAAAGAGATTGAAACAGTTATCAAATAACTCCCCAAAATGAAAAGTCCAGGCTAGATGGCTTCACAGGTGAGTTCTACCAAGCATTTAAAGAAGATTTAATACCAATATTACTCAAGCTCTTCCAAAAAATTGAACAAGAAGGAATGCTACCAAATTCATTCTATGAGGCCAATATCCAGGTAAATATATTGCAAAAAAAGAAAACTACAGACCTATTTCCTTTATGAATATGGATGCAAAAATTCTCAACAAAATACTTTCTAATTGAATCCAACAGCACATTAAAAGAATTATTCATCATGATCAAGTGGGTTTTATACTAGGCATGCAAGGTGCTCCAACACAAGAAAATCAGCATAATGCACCACATTAATAAATCAAAGAAGAAAATCACATGATCCTATCAATTGATGCAGAAAAAGCATTTGACAAACTATGACATCCTTTCTTGATAAAAATACTACAAAAGGTAGGAATTGAAGGAAACTTTTTCAACATGATAACATTAACATTTTACTCAATGGTGAAAGACTGAAAGCTTTACTGTTGTTGAACAGCTGTCACCTCTGTTGTTCAATATAGTGCTAGAGATTTTAGCTAGAGCAATCAGGCAAATAGAAGAAATAAAATACATCCAAATTGGAAAGGAAGAAGTAAAACTTTCACTATTCACAGATGATATGATCCTATACCTAGAAAGTCCTGAAAAATCTACAACAAAGTGCTAGAGCTAATAAATGATTTTGGTAGCATGTTGGGATACAAGAGCAATATGCATGAATAAGTGGTGTTTCTATACACTAGTAATGTGCAATCTGAGGAGGAAGTCAGGGAAAAAATTCCATTTATAACAGCAACTAAAAGAATAAAATATTTAGGAGTAAACTTAACCAAGGATATAAAGCAATTGTATTCAGAAAACTATAATACCTTGCTAAAAGAAAATTAAGAAGACCTAAATAAATGGAAAAACATTCTATACTCATGGATTGGAAAACTAAATATCATTAAGATGTCAATTCTACCCAAATTGATATACAGATTCAATGAAATCCTGATAAAATTCTGGCAGCATTTTTTAAACAAATGCAAAACACAATTATCAAATTTATTTGGAAGAGTAAGGGGCCCTGAATACCTAGAAACATCTTAAAAAGGAAATGCTAAGTTGGTGGACTTTCATTTCTGGACTTGAAATCATATTACCTAGCTATAGTGGTAAAAATAGCATGGTAGTGACATAAAGATAACTCATAGACCAATAGAACTGAATTGATGTTTTAGAAACAGACCTTCACATATATGGCCAAGTGATTTTTGATAAGCCTGTCAAACCCACCCAGCTGAGTAAGAACAGTCTCTTCAACAAATTGTGCTGGCAGAACTGGATATCCATAGTCAAAAGAAAGAAAGAGGACCCTTATCTCACACCTTATACAAAGATTAACTGAAAATGGATAAAAAACCTAAATATAAAAGCAAGTACCGTAAAGCTCCTAGAAGAAAATATAGGAAAACATCTTCAAGACCTGGTGGTGATCTTAATCTTATTGGGTATCCCTTACATGTTATGCATTGCCTTTCTCTTGCTGCTCTCAGAATTCTCTCTTTGTCTTCGGCATTTGACATTCTGATTAGTATGTGTCTTGGAGTTGGTCTATTCAGATTTTTTTCTGATGGGAGTACGTCGTGCTTCTTGGACAGGGATATCTATGTCCTTTAATAGGGTTGGGAAATTTTCTACCATTATTTCTTCAAATATTCCTTTTGTCCCTTTCCCTTCTCTTCTCCTTCTGGGACACACATGACATGTATGTTTGCACATCTCTTGCTGTCTTTTAGTTCCCTGAGACCTTGTTCAACTTTTTACAATGTTTTCTTCATCTGTTCTTTTTTTTGTTCACTTTCAGAGGCCATTTCTTCAAGTTCACCAATACATTCTTCTGCCTCCTCAAATCTACTATTATATAATTCCAGTGTATTTTTAATTTCATTTATTGCACCTTTCATTCTCATAAGATCTGCTATTTTTCTCTGTATGCTTTCAATTTCTTCTTTGTGCTCATCAAATGTCTTCTTAAAATCCTTAATTTCTTTAGCCATCTCATTGAATTTGTTTGAGCATCTATGATTAGTTGCCTCAACTCCTTTATGTCATCTGGAGGCTTATCTTGTTCCTTTAACTGGGCCATATCTTCCTGTTTCTTAGTGTGGATTTTAATTTTTTGTTGGTGTGTTGGCATCTGGCTTACTAGAGTATTTATTCTGGGTGCAGTCTTCTTCTTTAGTTTAGGGCTTCCTGCCCTTTCTCCCTTGCTGGTTGTGTAGTAGGAGCCAAGGATGCAGTTGGTGCTATAAGCTGTGGAGGCTCAAGGTGCCCTCATAGCCCCAAGGACCAATGAAGCTTCTCCCAACTTTCTCCTTTGTCAGGGGTAGAGACAGAACCACAGCTAGGTGGAATAATCCAACTCATGCAGGCCTAGACTGTAGTTGCCCCAAGAGACTAATGAAGCTTCACTCCCCTTTCTCCCTGCCTTGGGCAGGGATGGAGCTGCAGGTGTGGGCAGCAATCTATGCAGGGCAGCTCCAGTATTACCACAGATACCCTGGTAGATTTCCGATTATTCAGTCTGTGCCAGCCAAATGTACCTGCAGTTACCTGGATAAGCTGATGCAGAGCCTGTGAGTTTCCTCCCTGCTAGAGGTGGGGCTGAAGCCTAGGCTAGGGCTGCAGGCCAATCTGGTGAAAGAAACCATTCTCTACTGTCACTTTGATTTTCAGTCAGCCAGGCTTCCCCTCATGCTGGGGGTGGAGTCAAAACAGCAGCTACTGGCCTCCTTCTGACTTGGAAAGCCTCAAACTTTAGCTGTTCTTAGGGTTATACTTTAGCCAGCCGAATTTACTAATCAGTAGCTGAAATCGGTGGCCAACCGTCTCTTCCTCCCCTGTTTTTGGGAAATGGAGCTTCCATTTCCTGCCACAGAATAGCCCCTGTGGTGACTTGTGCTGCCAAATTAGGATGATCACAGGCTTCCGGGGCAAGGCCTGTAATTTCCCGGAGAGGCTGGCACAGCTCTCCCCAGCTTCCTCCCTGCCCAATGTGGGTCTAGGGCTTAGGCTAGAGTTGCAGTCTGATCTAGATGGAAAAAAGCCAGTGCCTAACAGCACTGTAATTTTCAGTCAGCCCCACTTCCCCCTCATATCAGGCACAGAGTTAAGATGGCAGCTACCAGCCTCTTTCTGACTTGGACAGGTTCAAACTTTATCTGTTCTTAGTATTATACTTTAGCCCACTGAATTTACTAATCAGTAGCTGAAGTTCCTCCCCCATTTTGGGAAGTGGTGCTTTCAATTCCAGCCACGGAACAGCTCCGGAGGTGGCTTGTGCCTCCTGTGGAGGATGGGCACCAGCGTGGAGTCCTCTACCTACGAATCTTATGAATCTTCTCTGCAGATGGGCAGTCTCCTCCTTCCATTCTTTCAAGGATGTTTCAGGATGCACTTCTGGTCTCCTGGAGCCCCCAACAAGTGCTCTAGATAGCTCTGGGTGATCACCAGCTGACTCTAGGAGCTCTTTACTCTGCCACCATCTTGCTAGTTGTCCTTTTTTTCATAACTTTGAATGGAAATGTATAAAATTTATAAATGTACACAAAAGTAGCGATAATAGCACCTATCACCCAACTTTAAAAATCACTAACACTTTTTAAATCTTATTTCATCTATATCTCCAACTTCTTTTTAAAAGTTTTACTGGGGCATTTAAAAGCAAATGCAAGCTAACATGTCTTTTCATCCATAAGAATTCAACACTCATTTGAGACTCTGAAGTCAATTTATTTTTATTTTTTTGCTTTTTTTGTTCGTTCATTTTTCTTTTCTTTTTCATTCTAGTAGCCCATCTAGTGAGTGTGAAATGGTATATCATTGTCGTTCCATCCCCCTCCCATTAGATGACTCCCTATTCTGTTTGCTCACTGTTTTTGCTTGTTGTTTTTGCTTGTTGTCTGCTTGTTTTCTGTTTTGTTTTTTTTTTTCTTCAGGAGGCACTGGAAACCAAACTTAGGACTTTTCATGTGAGAGGTGGGTGGTCAACTGCTTGAGCCACATATGCTTCTTGCTTGTTTGTTTTTGCTCATTATCTGCTTATTGTTTGCTTGTCTTGCTCATTGTTTTTGCTCATTGTCTGCTCATTTTTTGCTCATTGTTTGTCTTCTTTCGGAGGCACTGGGAATCAAACTTGGGACCTCCCATGTGGGAGGCGAGCACCAACTGCTTGAGCCACATCCACACTCTCTCATTGTGGTTGATTTGCATTTGCTTAATAGCTAATGATGTTGAGAATCTTTTCCTATATTTTTAGCCATTTGTATGTCCTCTTGGGAGAAATTTTTTTTCAAGTATTTTGCCCATTTTTTTCATTGGATTGTGTTTTTATTATTGAGTTTTTGGATTTCTTCATATATTCTGGATATTAAACCCTTATTGGATATGATTTCCATATATTTTCTCCCATTGAGTTGGGGAGAAAGTATCTTTTGATTTTTATAATAATGAGCTTTGTGACACAAGATTTTTATATTTTGATGAGGTCCCATTTATCCATTTTTTCTTTTGTTGTTTGGACTTTTGATGTAAAGTCTAAGAAACCATTGACTAACCCAGGATCCTGAAGATGCTTCCAGGGTTTTCTTCCAGGAGTTTTATTGTTCTGTTCTTTTATTTAGGTCTTTGATCCATTTTGAGTTATTTTTTTTATATATAGTGAGAGAAAAGGGACCACCTTCATTGTTTGGCAAAGGGAGGGAGAAGCAGATTTCCCAGCACCATTTGTTGAAAAGACTATTTTCCCCAATTGATTGGTTTTGGCAGTCTTGTAAAAACCAATTGGCTATAAATGTGAGGGTCTGTTTCTGAACTCTCAATTTAATTCCATTGGTCTATATGTCCATCCTTTTGCCAATACCACGTTGTTTTGAACACTATAGCTTTTTAATAAATTTTCAAGTCAGGAAATGTGAGTCCTCTTCCAACTTAATTCTTCTTTTGCAAGATAGCTTTGACTATTCTGGGCCTCTTACCTTTCCAAATAAATGTTATGGCTTACCTTTCCATTTTTGCAAAGTAGGCTGTTAGGATTTTGATTGGGGTTGCATTGAATCTGTAAATTATTTTGGGTAGAATTAATATCTTAACAATATTTAGTCCTCCAATCCATGAGTATAGAATGTCCTTCCAATTGATTTAGATCTCTTGGATTTTTTTTTTAGCAATGTTTTGTACTTAGGCTTGTGAAACTCCTTTATATCCTTGGTTAAATTTATTCCTAAATATTTGATTCTTCTAGTTGCTATTGTAAATGGAATTTTTTTTTCTTGGTTTCCTTCTCACATTGCTCATTTTTACTGTATAGAAACACTACTAACTTTTCTGTATTGAGCTTGAACCCTGCCACTTTGGTGATTTCATTGATTAGCTCTATTAGGCTTCTTGTAGATTTTGGGGGACTTTCTATATTTAGGGTCTTGCCATCTGCAAATAATGAAAGTTTTACTTCTTTTCAAAATTGAATGCCTTCGATTTCTTTTTCTTGCCTAATTGCTCTGTATTGTATTCCAATACAATGTTGAATAGCAGTGTTGACAGTGGGCATCATTTTCTTGTTCCAGATCTTTGAGGGAAAGCTTTCAGTCTTTCACCAATGAGTATGATGTTAGCAGTGGATTTTTCATAAATGCGCATTATCATGGTGTGGGAGTTTCCTTCTTTTTCTATTTTTCTAAGTGTTTTTTACCAAAGAATGATGCTGGGTTTTTTCAAATGCTTTTTTCTGTGTCAATGAGATGATCATGTGCTTTTTATTTTTTATTCTTTTTAAGTAGTGTATTACATTAATTTATTTTCTTATATTGAACTACGCTTGCATACCTGTGATAAATCCCACTTGATCATGATGCATAATTCTTTTAATGTCCTGCTGAATTCAATTTACTTGTATTTTGTTGAGGATTTTTGCATCTATATTCATAAGCAATATTGCTACCCCCCAAAAAAAAAGAGATATTGGCCTATAATTTTCTTTTCTTGTGTTATCTTTATCTGGCTTTGGTATTAGGTTAATTTTGGTCTCATGGGATGAGTCAGGAAGTATTCCCTCCTGTTCAATTTTTTAGAAGAGTTCAATCAGGATTGGTAATTCTTAGAAGAATTGATAGATTTCACCTGTGAAACCATCTGGTCCTGGGCTTTTCTTTGTTGAGAGGTTTTTGATG
This sequence comes from Cabassous unicinctus, assembly GCA_029593785.1. Classification (NCBI taxonomy): domain Eukaryota; kingdom Metazoa; phylum Chordata; class Mammalia; order Cingulata; family Chlamyphoridae; genus Cabassous; species Cabassous unicinctus. The sequence continues at coordinate 9,128 of JAQZBX010003952.1, forward strand.
ACTGATACAATCTCTTTACTTGTAATTGGTCTGTTGATATCTTCTGTTTCTTCTAGAGTCAGTGTAGGTTGTTCATGTGTTTCTAGGAACTTGTCCATTTTGTGGCAATTTGAGATTATTTTATGAATCCCCAAAAGAGAAAGATTATGTTTGTAAACTAATCTATTCCTCTGGGTGATATATCCTTTGATTATGCTAAATTCAGTTGAGGGGCCCTTGATTAGATTAACTTTTAAGATTGAGGGCTTTCTTTGATTTGACTATTCCAGTAGGGCGTGATTCAGGGTGAGTCTCCACCCCCTTGATAGGTCTGATATAAACAGACACTCCCATGGACAGACAGACACAAGAAGACACACAGAGAAAAGAACTTTGCCATTTTCATTCTTCCATGTGACAGAAAAGAGATAGCTCAAACAGATAAAGCACTGGGAAGAGACAGACCATTTGCTGATAACTTACAGCTGACCTTGGGAAGAGTGCCAAGACTGATATAGGAAGCCCAGAGGGGAAGGCTGAAACCCAGCAGAGATCACCTAACCATCTTGCTTCAACATGTGATAGCTGACTTTGGGAGAAAATACCTCTTATGGTACCTTGAGTTGGACTTTCCATGGCCTTGGGACTGTAAGCTTTTACCCAAAATAGATACCCTTTATAAAAGCCAACAGCTTTCTGATAGTTTGCATTGGCACCCCTTTAGCATACTGATTACACAGTTGTTCATAGTATCCTCTTATGATCCTTTTTATTTCTGTGTGATGAGTACGATTGAACTCTCTTTTTTTAAATTGTGTTTATTTTTTGCTTCTCTCTTTTGTTCTTTTTCAGTCTAGCTAAAGGTTTGTTCATTTTATTGATCTTGTCAAAGAACCAAATTTTGATTTAGTTAATATTCTCTTTTATTATTTTCTATTTCATTTATTTCTGTTCTTATCTTTGTTGTTTCTTTCCTTCTTCTTGCTTTGGATTTACTTTGCTATTTTTTTTCTAGTTCCTGCAGTTATGTAGTTAGATCTCTGATTTTAGGTTTTTCTTCTTTTCTAATGTAAGCATTTAAGGTTATAAATTTCCCTCTTAGCACTGCTTTCACTGTATCCCATAAGTTTTGATATATTGTATTTTCCTTTTCATTCATCTTAAGGTATTTACTGATTTCCCTTGAAATTTCTTCTTTGACCCATTGGTTGTTTAAGAATGTGTTATTTAACTTCCATATATTTGTGGATTTTTCATTTCTCTGCTTGTTATTGATTTCCAGATTTATTCCATTGTGGTCAGAGGAAATGCTCCATATAGTTTCAATTTTTTTAAATTTGTTGAGACATTTTGTTAACCACCATATGGTCTATCCTGGAGAATAATCCACATGCAATTGAGAAGAATGTGTACCTGCTTTTTTGGAGAGTAATGTTCTATATATGTCTGTTAGGTCTAGTTCATTTACCTTATTATTCAAATTCTCTGTTTCCTTATTAATCTACTGTCTAGATGTTCTATCTATTAAAGAGAGTGCTGTATTGAAGTCTTCAAATATTACTGTAGTGGTGTCTATTGATCCCTTCAGTTTTGCAGTATTTGCCTCATTATTTTGTGGAACCATGGTTAGGTGCATTGATACTTATGATTGTTATTTATTCTTAGTAGATTTGCCCTTTTGTTAATATAAAGTGACCTTCTTTGTCACATGTAACAGCTTTTGACTTAGAGTCAATTTTCTCTGATATTCATATAGCTACTCCAGTTCTTTTTTGGCTAATATTTGCATGGGATATCTTTTTCCAATCTTTGACTTTCAACCTATTTGTGTCTTTGGGTCTAAGGTGAGTCTCTTGTAAACAACATGTAGTTGGATCATGCTTGTTTTTTATCCACTTTGCAAACCTGTGTCTTTTGATTTGGGAGTTTAATCAATTAACATTCCATGTTATTAGTGAAAGGGCATTTGTCCTTTGGTTTTTATATGTCATATTTGTTTTTATCTCTTTTTTTCCAGAAAATTCTCCTTTTCTGTATAGTTGAACTTTTGTGATGTATCTAATTCCTTTCTAGTTTATGTTTCTGTATATTTTTTAAAATACTTTCTTTGTGTTACCCTGGTGTTTGTAATTTATAAATTAAGTCTAAAGCCTATTAATTTGAAAAGATACCAACGTAGCTTCAATAGCATACATGTTCTCTATTAACATATCCTTCTCTGTTTCCCTTCTTTATGTTGTTTTTATTCCACATTACTCTTTATATCTTTATGTTGTTTTTATTCCACATTACTCTTTATATTTCATATTTAGTCTCAAATATGACTCTTTCCTCTTCAGTTGTATTCTGACTCTTATTGGAATTAAGGAGTAGAATTATGCATAAGGATATAGTACTATTGGGTTTTGCATTTACCTTTTTGGTTACTTTTACTGATGATCTTCACTTCTTCACACTACTCCAAACCACTCTCTCCTTTCAACTTGAAGAATTCCTTTTATTATTTCTTTTAGGGCAGGTCTTTCGTTGATGTAATCTCTCAGTTTTTGTTTATCTGTGAATATTTTAAACTCTCATTTTTAAAGGACAGTTTTGGTAGATAAATAATTTTGGGCTGGCAGTTTTTCTGATGAGAAGTTGGCACTTAGTCTTACTGAGGATCGCTTATATGTGACATGGCTTTTCTCTTGCTGCTTCAGAATTCTCTCTTTTGGCATTTGACATTCTGATTAGTATGTGCCTTTGAGTAGGTCTATTAGGGTTTATTCTGTTTGTATGTTGTGTTTCTTCAACATGTATATTCATGTCTTCCATAAGAATTTGGTGAAAATTTTCAGTTGTTATTTCCTCAAATATTCTTTCTGCCCCTTTTCCCTTCTCTTTTCCTTCTGGGGCACCCATGGACAGATGTTTGTATGCTTCATGCTGTCATGCAAATCCATAAATCCCTGAGACACAGCTCATTTTTTCTATTCTTTTTCTCTATCTGCTCTTCTAACTGTAAGATTTCAATTGTCCTGTATTCTAGTTTGCTGAATCTTTCTTCTACCTGGTCAAATCTGCTGTTGTATGCTCTAGCATATCTTTAATCTCCATCCTTGTGCCTTTCATTCCCATAATTTGTGCTACATTGTTTCTAAACTTTGAATTCTTTATGCTCACACATTTTCTTCTTTATATCCCATAACTCTATATCTACCATTAGTTTATTTCTATCCATACTTTCCTTCATCTCCTTAAATTGATTAAGGCGATTTGTGAACTTCTTTGTTTCTTTGTTTCAAATTCTATGTCTCCTCTGAAGTTTTGATTTGTACCCTCGACTTAGCCATATCATCCTGTTTCTTATATAGCATGTCATTTTTTGTTGCTGTCTGGGCATCTGATTATTTATTCTGATGTGTTTATTCTGAAGGTCTATTTCTTTCTCTCTCCTTAGTATTAGGACTCTTCTTTGACACTTGGCACAACTCATTCTGGACCTTTAGAGTAGCCTTGTTTAACCGTTTAGATTTTCTCTACACTTCTGCATGTGGTTCTTGCTCTGGACATGTGGTATAATTTTTAAAATTACCCTTTTTGCATTCAATTTTTTTCACCGTTAGGAAAACGCTTCCTTTCCTCTGTTCTTTCTCTGGGATTCTTAATCTGTTCTGTTTGTTTTGTGCAGAATTTTCTTCCCAGTTCCTATAATCTGTTTAAAGTCTCTCCCTCACTCTATGTTTCCTTTTTATTACACTTTTTCTGCTCTGGAACCCATCTTGTCTTACAGCAGTTCAGTTGCCCCCCCACCCCCGCCTTTAATTCTGTGAGGGTTTTCTGCATCTGGTTTCTTTCCCATTAAGGTATTCCATCTTGAGGAGACAGATGGAGTCAATCCAGAAAGATATGTTTTGTGTTTAGGAGGTCCAGCAAGCAGAGATTGGATTGAGTGTCTGTGTCTCTTGCCAACAATTCTGCTGTGGTCTCTTTTTTCCCTGTAGGCATTTTTGTATGTAGCACTCCTCGGCTGCTTGTGTTCAACCCTGGGTATCTTCAGACTTGGGTTCCTGTGCCTGGGAATGTGTGGGGTTCTAACTTGTTCCTGCAAGTGACTCTATAGTCTGCATCTGTAGCAGGACAGACCCAGGCTATGCTGCCTCTGTACAACCAAGTTTTGTAGGACTGAGTGAAGGGAAAGAGTCTGGACTGGCAGATATGAGAAATCTCCTACCTGGTTTTGGTGTATTTTTTTCTTTGATTCAGCATTTGTGGAGTCCTGCTCCAGTCTCTGTCATACTCCAGAGACCCAAGAAAATGGGATTTGTCCTTTTATGAGTTGATTCTGAGGGAAGAGTTTTCTAGGGGATGTCTTACATTGCTGTGTTGAAGACATCCACCAACTCCATCCCTTTTGTACTGCCTTTAGTCAATTTATTTTTAAATTGCCTTCAGTCAATTTATTTTTATTTTTAAATTGACAAAATTAAAAATAATTATTTAATTTCACTGGATACCCAGTACCCAATGGTTCAATACTATTTTTATACTTACTATGTGCTAGATATTATACTTTTCACTTTATTCAGACCATCTTATTTAATCCTGATATAAAACTCTTAGAATATTGATACTGTCCCCTTTTTATCAGATAGAGTACTAAGGCCCCAGAGTTTAAGCAGCACTCTCCCACTTAACATAGCTCACAGGCTTGTCTACTTCCAAGATATATGTTCCTCTTAATTCTCCTGTACTGTTGGCCTACCCATCCCCAGAGTATGATTTCCTTGAGGAAAAGAGTCATGATTGCTTTTGTAGAACCTAGCACAGCATTTGTTTAGTAGATATTGAATAAAAACTATTTTGTTAAATATTCACAGAGTATCCTTATCTGCTAAACGTTTATTAAAACTGGTGCAAGCAGGAACAAAAGGGTTTGCTCTGTCTACTGTCAAATCCTTCTGAGAATGAAGACCAGAGATAAAAGGAAAATTAGAGTTTAAGTCTACAACACTATCTATGGACATTCTTCATCAGAAGTGGTTCTTGTTAAAATACCTATTTCTGCACCTTATTCGTAAAACAGCTGTAGGAACCCAAATCTTCATTTTAACAACTGCGTGTAAAAGGTTGAGGGCCATAAAGTTTACAATCTTGTTTCTCAAAGTGAATCCACAGAGCTGCAGTGCTAGCTTCAAGCGGGAGCTTGTTAGAAAATCAGTATCCTGAACACCAGTTGAGTATCATAATATACTGAAACAGAGGTCCATTTTAACATAGTACTATGTACATTCATGTTTGAGAAGTATTTTGAGATATACAGGTCTACCTTCTCTTAGTAAGTGATGCTCCAGTCTTTCAACTTGACACTTCTTAAGGCAACTGGCCAATTGCCAGCAAAGAACAAGAGCAGCAAGCTTCCTCTAAATTGAATTTGAGTCTCTCTCACTCACTCTGATCCAATTACCCTGATTTTTTGTATGTTTTGTTTGTTTGTTTGTTTTTTCTGGAACATTCCAAATTGGATCTTCTCAGGGTCTTTGCACTTTCTAATTCTTTCTGTCTTAATGCCCTTCCATCAGACGTATAGTTCACTCTTTCTTACGATTTTAAGCTCCTGGCTTAATGTCCCTGTCTCAGAAATCCCTTGTCTAATATCCATATTTAATGCTGCCTTCCAACAGTCATTCACTATTACAGTGCTTTGTTTAATTTTCTTCAAGTACTTGTCACTATCTGAAGTTATTCTATGTATTTATACTTGTTGGCTATCTGTAAGCACCTTGTGAGTGGGAACATTGAATGTCCTGTGGAAGCTCCATCCCCAGTGCTTAGAGCACCAGGTAGTAAATATTCAACAAATATATGTCAAATGAACAACTGCAAAGCATATTATTAATAGTTACATCCTCCTCACCTGTATTATTATAAGCTTCCTTTACCTTAAGCTTAAGCAGTTGTCAAGATTGAGTTCCTACATCAGTTGTAGATAGTTATAGAAGATTGGAATATATTTTCAATGGAAGTAGATGTGCAACTATTGTGGCATGGTGGGACTGTGTGTGAATAAACCAACTTAGTCCTGAGTATAGCACATACTTACAGAAATATATCTTACAATTTTGAGGATATAGCTAAGGCTTTAAAAAGTTGGAGAAAGAAAAAATGAAGAGAGAGGCTCAAACTTGGTGATATTATTTTGACTTGTGGGGAAAAAAAGTATTCAGATTTCTCTAGCTTTTCCTGAAGATGTAATCCATAGTTCTTGATAATATTTTTGAAAGGTAAAAGTTTATAAAAACTCTAGATTGTTATTTATGAGGTTTTAGATTTTAGCTTAATTTTTAAATGAAAGTGAAAGAGGGTAGCTTGCCATTTATTCTTCTTTTCTGGCATAAGATTATGAAGAAGAAAGAGGAGAACTAGGAGGAAGAAAAAGTATTTCTTTTGTTTCCCTTGACAAACTCTTTACCTAAATTACTTGACAACTGAGATAATTTCACAATAAAAAAGCAAACTATATATGCTTAGCTCATATTAAAAATAGATTCTATTGATCATGGTAGTCTATGAAAAGACAGGAATTGTTGGGGGTCCATGTTACAGATAATTCTGAGAATGAGAAAGATTACTTCACCTTACAAAAATTGTTTGTGTGCCCAAAACATAAATCTTAATAATAATAATCTTTTATCAAAATACAAAGTACATTGTACTTTTATAAAAGTACATTATCTTAAAAAATGATGCTTTTTTATATAATGATGCTAATTTCTTATCTCATTTCTGTAGGAAATTCTTGAAATAACTATACTGTATTTATTGATACTACTTGTATAGCAGAGCTACTTTTATTTTTGCTTTTGTTTTATTTTGTTTAATAAAATGTGAGATAAAAATACTTTGCAATTCTTAGTTACTAAGTTTTAATTAGATAATAATTTTTCCTTCCACTATTAATACTATATTACCACTACGACTAATTTATATCAACTTAGCAGAAAGTAAAGTTTAGATATTTCAATTATCTGATAAATTATAATTAATATACTGAAAAATAGCTGGAAGTTATAAGGCATGGGGAAAAAAATCCTTAGGCCCTAATATAGTTTTAGTTTCAGACAGAGCTGGTCTTAAAATCCAACTCTCTTACATAGTAGTCATGTGACACTATAGAGGTAGAACTAGTTGACATTAGAGTCCAGTCTAGAATCTAAGTATTCCAATCCAGAGTTTTCATCATTGCTCCATAAGGCGAGAAGAGAGTATCACTTGCAGAAAATAGAGACCTGACCTGTGTGTATCTATCTCAAAGGCTCATAGTAAATAAAACATGAATAATTCATGCAGAATGCTTTGTATAGTAATACTACTACCACTAACAGGCTCTCTATATTGATTAAGTTAATAATGATGGAAACACATTTTATATCCTTTCCTTTAGACTTAAATACATTGGAAATGCTTATTCTAAAATGTTGATTATCAAAGTGGCCACATGGTGGCAGACGTTAACTATGAAAAAAAAAAACCCAATGTTTTCAACCCATCAGTTGTCATATTTTATGCTTCTTCAAATGATTTGTAAAATCAAAAGTTTTTAAAAAAATTATAATCCCAGAAAGGCATATGACCTACTCATCTTTATAGTCTCAAAACCTAGAAATAAAGAGAGTTCTGTTTCAACATGGGATAAGTTAACCTCATTATTAGATGGGAGCCTCTTTCTCATGTCCCAAAGATTGCTCTGAAGGAGGCATACTTTTTCTTTCGTTGTTTTCCCTTCTGACTCTCATCTTTTGTGATCAGATAGAGACAAGCTCTGCCTAATAGTAAAAAAATGATAAATGGATAAGAACATGGGCCTAAGGGTCCAAACAGCAAAGTTTGAAGATTCTGATACTGGTTTCACTACTTACAGTGTTGGATGGCCTTAGGCAAGTTAACTAGTCATCCTTGTTTCAATTTTTTAAAGTGCAAAATGGGAATAATAAAAGCATTTGTCTATAAGGGTTGTTGTGAAAATAATATGTGTATTCAGAGTGCTTAGAAGAGGACTTGCACATGGTAAATGTCTAATACCTGCTATTATTATTGTTATTATTCCTTATCATTAACAAAAAGGGAAGGAAAGAATGAAAGGCTTTTAAGCTTATCACATAGACATGAAAATTTGGAAAATACCACAGAGTAATTTCCATTTGCAGAATTTTTGGAACAGGGCAGTATACTTTATCTGCATATGGGATTATGTTTTCCAATTTTTTTCAGAAATGACAGTGGAAAGCTTGGGCTCAGAAGTTATGGGAAGAAATAAAATGCCAGAAAAATAAGGCCAATGAGGAATAAGGGTTGTCAGTTGAAATTATATATTTTCTTCTATTTTTCTCTTTCAGCCTGAGAAAGGTACAGATAAGATAAAACTCTCAGAATTTAAATTGATAGCCATTAGCTCATCATGGAGAAAGATGAATATAAATATATTGATTCATTTCTTCTTTCCCTCCTTCATTTATTTTTCCATCTGTTTATATTAGAAACATTTATGAGACCTGATTATGTCTTAGAAACTATTGGTGCTGACAGTGTTTGTATGTCTATGTATGCAGTTTGAGCAAACACGAACATCATGGTTTCATGATGAGAAAGTTGCAGGAAATGGTGGGAGAATTGAAACAAAGGAGAGAGAGTAGGAGTCAATTCAGCATATTCATGTATGTTATCTTAAAAACCATTCAACAAAATATATCATTTTAAATCTATAATTGAAAATTTAAAAACTTCTCATGTAGCACAATGAATTAAGTTACATTTACAAAGACTATAGTACTCTTCATGGTTCCAGTATTTTAATGAATGATCACCAAAAATTGAAAAAAAAAAACACATTATAAATTGTTTGTGTTCTTTCCCTTAGCACATTTTATTAAAGTTGCAGTATTACTTGTTATTTTTTTTTTTTTTTGGACTATTACAAAAGTTTATTTAACAAAAAATTTAATATGAAGGATATACATAACCCAATTATTATATCACAGTAAAACAGGCTCTTTGGAAAGGGGACGTGTGGAAGCAATTGATTTCTCTGCCGAACACAGTCCTTATATATACTCGTTCCAAGGCTTCTAAAGTGATGATACTATTTCCTTGTATTATCACCATTCCAATATTGTTCTGTTGCCCACTAGTTGCCATCTTCACACACTTATCTATCACAAGATTCATAAAGGGATCAAATCCCTGCAATATTCCTTGGACATATCAGCCACCATTTAATTTCAGTGATAACTTCTTGTCCATTGTTTTTTCAACTTGGATGGGTGAGCTTTGCTCAAATGTCTACTCGACAGGCTCAACGCTGCCTTGAAACAGAATTCGCAGCCTCCCCCCACAATATTACCTATTTTTAAAGACATATTTTGCTATCTTTTAGTTTAAAAGGTTTTCAAAAATTCAAATCACATATGCCTAGATCTCCCAATATGTTCTCGTAGCCTACTATTTTGTGTTTTGTTTCATCAAAGTAATTTTCCCTAGCAAGTTGTAGGTGTAGTACAGCTACCTGTTTCCTTACTTAGCTGTAGTACAGCTACTTCTTTCTCTCCCATTGCAAAGCAACCCCTCCACCCCCAATATAGACTCATCATCTTATACAAGGATTATTGCAATAATTAACCTTCAAAGTGGAGTTTACAATGTTAGAACTATTATTTTTAATATTATCCATTAAAGATGTACATTATTTGGTTTTATAATATATTAGTAAGGTATTCAGAGTACTAGAGAAAACTGTAATATATGTAAATAAACATATCAACATATTGATAACACTTGACTTTGTAGGGTGGTAGCTAAAAACAACTTTCTTTTTCATACCTGCTTGCTCCATGGATCCCATCTACAGAGTAATATCTCCTAATCATTTTGGTAAAATCTGGAGTGGGTTGCTAACATTTTTCTGATATTCTTGGGTATTTTAAAGTCCAAATCCATTCTAATATAAAAAACTTCAGACTCTCTTTCAATTTAAAGCCTTTTTTTTGCTCCATCTTGGCCCTGCCTCAAACATGTAGACTAGCCATGGTTGGCTAATTTTTCCTTCATTCAACCCCAATTTGTTCAACTCTCTTTCTTCTGGTTTTGGAGAATGATGAGCAACAGCAGCAAAGGACAGGGATAACTTACTCGGGTGGCAGAGTTGTAGGCAGAGTGTGACAGATTTCCATGGCTGCCTCTTGTTCCAGGCTTTCCCATAGACTCCTTGCTATGAGCCTCCAGCTGAAGTTCTTTGCTTGGATGATGCCTTTCCCAGCTGCCCCCTTACAACTCAACACCCTACTCTTGCACTCAGCATTTATTTTTTTGCTCTCTTAGTCGAGGTCACTTGGCTCCTGTCAGCAACAATTTTTGAATATATACTATTCAAGACTACTTACCTCCTTCCAGGTGTCCACATATGACTTGCAAAATATGCTGTTGTTTCTATGTTTCTCTGTGGGTAGAAGAGCAGCTCAGTCCCAGAGCTAAGCTGAAACAATCACTCTCAAAAGAACCTCTTGATTTTATACTTTCTTACTGAAATTCCAAAGCACACTTATATACCTTTCTCTCTCAGTTGGCCTAAGGTGAAGTGACCCACACCATCCTTCTTTCCCATATAGAGTAGGTAGGGAACATGAAAAGGCAAAACACTCAGCGGCTCTTCAAAATTCAACTTCAAATTCACCTTTTGTCTTCTCTTTTACAGTGTGGCTGCGGGTGATGAGCTAATTCCGACAGAGACAGATTCACAATGTTCTGCGTAGGCTACCTATTATCTCACTCTAGAATGTGAGGGTTTTGAGAGTTTACTATTATCCATCTCAGCATTTGGGACTTTGATGAAATTCTAATACAATATAAGTGTCATATTTAAACTTTATGCTATACATATTTGGATTTTATTACATTGAAAGTGATGTGCAATAAAAATATTTTAGACTACTGTGGTAGCAGTTAAAATTTAAACTTTGAAGGCTGGGATAATTATCAGCTGTGTGAACTTGGGCAAGTTACTTAATTTTTCTGAGCCTCATTTTCCTCATTTTAAGAGGAAATGGTAAAAGATTGTCACATGTTTATTGTATGGAATTTTTAAAGAGATATGCATAAAAGTACTTAACATAGTATCTATCACATCATGCACATCTAATAAGTGGTAGGTTTTGAAACATCTTCCTTTCATTGTTTTTCACTCCTCAAACTGGTCCTATTCTCTACTGTCAAACTGATAATCCAAATATCCCATATCATCACATGATTAACCTGCTTAGGAAGATTAACCTAGAATTCAGACTAGGATGAAATACACTTCTGGGATCTTGAATATGGCTTCCTCAGCAGGCTCTGAGAGCCACATGGTACATCCCAGAAGGTTGGAGAGTTGACTTAACATGGAGGGAAACTTGGACAATGGAAATGTGAGGTAAATTTGACTTCTTTGTCCCTTAAATTTGACTCCTTTGTCCCTTCCATGTACCATTCTTAAGAGTGGCTTTGCATCCCAACCCTTTTGGAGATGTCACTGTGGTGCATGAACATACCTGCTAACAACTTGCTGTGTCTTTTTAGGTTTCATCATGAAGAAATACCTTGTTTAGTAACTCTTCACATTACACTATATAGCACTGCATCTTTCTTTGCCTCATCACCCTCACTTTTCTGTGTTTTCACATCCAAAATAAAGGATCAGCACTTACTCTTAACCTTTGGGTCTGCATTCTAAAAGATCGAGGCCAAATCCCTTTTTCCAATGCCTAAAATTATGTAATATCTACAATTACTGATTAGGCACTTAGTATTCATTTTTTCTTATTTCATACATACTGTTATTCACCTTATTAAAAAAATTCTCCATAAACCGCCTTCTTTAGGTAAAAGTCCATATTATTCTCTTTTCTTTTAGCATATTTTCTGGTGGCATTATGCCCAGGAGATGTTCTCAATATACATATTTTAAAAGAATTATGTAAATAGTGGATGCTGTTTATGTTCATTCAGTTATACTGATATTTGGCCGTAAAGAGTCGCTGTATTGAAAAAGAATTATTTCTCTTTGTAATGGAGCCATAAATATTTACAGGATTTTAAGGTTTTAAATATACATAAAGACAAAATCAAACATCTTTTGTTTTTTTAAAACTGCATTCTTTAGTTCTCTAATTCTTATTTACCTTAAAGGCCCTAAATGAACCAGCAAAAATTAAAAAGAACATTTATCAAATAATGATATTAAATCATATAAAGCTTAGGTTTTGTCAGTAATACAAGAGAAAAATGAGGTCTAAAACAAAGGCAAATGAAGGCAAAAGATAATTGCTGAATTACAAGACATTAAAATTTTTTCTGGCACTATTTATACATTGCTGTTGGCTGGATTTGTAAATTCCAGAAAATTGACAAAGGTCAAGAATATGTCTTTTTCTAAAAAGGTGAGGATTGCTTACTTTATGAATACAAATTATGTTTTTTTTTTCTTCTTTTTTTAATTTGAGAAGTTGTGAACGTACAGAACAATCACGAACAAAATATAGGACTCCCACACGCCATCCCCACATTAACACCATTCTTTAGTGTGGAACATTTTTTACAATCGATGACACCATATTTATATAATTATACTATTAGCTATAGTCAACAGTCAACTTAGGGTTCACTGCTTATGTAGTGCAGTTCCATGGATTTTTAAAAAAATTATTCTATTACCATATATACAACATAATATTTCCCCTTTTAATCACATTCAGACATATATTTCAATCCTATTAATTACATTCACAATGTTAAGCTACCATCACCACCATACATCACCGAAATATTTCCATCATTACAAATAGGAACACTGTACATTTTAAGCCTAATTTTCTGTTCCATATCTCTACCCTGTCCCCTGGTAAACTATATTCTAGATTCTGACTCTATGAGTTTCCTTATTCTAATTATTTCATATCAGTAAGATCATACAATATTTGTCCTTTTATGTCTGGCTTATGTCACTTAATATGATGTCTTCAAGGTTCATCCATGTTCTCACATGTATCAGAACTTCATTCTTTTTTATGGCTGAATAATATCCCATTGTGTATATATACCACATTTTGTTTATCCATTCATTAGTTGATGGACAATTGGATTGTTTCCATCTTTTGGCAATTGTGTATAATGCTGCTATGAACATTGGTGTCCAAATACCTGTTTGAATCCATACTTTCAATGCATTTGGGTATATAAATAGTAGTCGGATTGCCAGATCATATGGTAGTTCTATAGTTAACTTCTGTGGTACCACCAAACTGACTTGCATAGTGGCTGCACCAGGGTGGATAGTATTTTGACACAATTCATGACTTAGTATCTAGAATTGTTAGGACACTTAAAATACAATTATTGAGCTTTAGTATTGGGACACACCTTTGAAGAAATCTAATCCAATCCATACATGACATAATTAAGGCAGAGAAAAGTAAAGTGATACATCAAAGCCATACAGCTAGTAATTGGAAGAACCAGATTTAGGCCATTGGGATATTAAATACAAGGGTCATCAAGGGCCTTACTAAAAAAGGGACATTTGAATAAAATGTGAAGAACCAATTCAGAGGGTTTCTCTTGTGGATCTCTGCAGATCACTCCAGACAGAATGAGCAGAAAGTGCAAAGTTCCTGAGGCAGGAATGTGTCTGGCATATTTGAGAAACCACATGGAAGATAGTGTGCCCAGAATAGAATGAGCAAGTGGAAGAGAAGAAGTAAGAAATGAAGCCAGAGAGATAATGGAGTAGAAGGGAGCGAATCAAGTGGGTCCTTGTAAATCATAGTAAAGACTTTGGATTTCATCTTCATTTTAATCTTTTGCATTGATTTTCTTTATATAAATGAAAACAAATATTATTTCTTGAAAATAACTATTTCTATACCTAAATTATAAGTTAGAAGAAATGAGTGTGTACTAATTTTGTCATTTCATAATTTATTTCTGGATAAGGACTTTCTATTTTCCATGGATCAAAATAGCAATTTTAGATTAATTCTCTTTAAAAATTTTTCTGGATTCTAGACTCATGACTGTACATATATCTCTTTAAAGGCCTAAGCAATCCCACCTTTATTTTAAATTGTCTATGCAACAGTCACCTTTCCTTTTGTCAGTGTTTTCTAAACTTCTCATTCACTGTGTTGTTAGAAGCCTCTGGATGTTCAGTATGGAGAACCTAGGAGACATTTTTGAGCTTTATAGCAATCAGAGCTGTGGAAAAATGCTGTTAAAATAACATGTTGCATTCTCACGCACTGTAGCCTGTGACTTGAAATGTATTGTGTTACCTCAAAGGATCCTCCTTCTTGCAATTTCTTAGTTCATTATTCTGACTTTTCATGTGGATATAATGATATTCAATAATTATGGCTAGTTTTGTTTTTGAAAAATTCTGGTCTAAAAATGGAATTTGTGTATTAAAAATATAATGAAATTAACTAGAATAACCTTGCTGTACTTGTTTGTTTTGTTTTAATTTATTTGTATTTTTCTATCCTGTTTAGTGAACATATCTAAAATATTTTGGCACTGGCATTTATATTTGTGCTTTAAAATGTACTTAGTCATATCTGGGGTTATTGGGTTGTCTTGTCAGTGGTGCACTAGAGCCGACTTGCCCTGGTTCAAAAGAGCAATTCGGCACAAGTCTTTGCTACTACCTGTTCAGTGATGTCCTGTTAGTAGCTTGACATCAGCTACCGTGGGATTTGTACCACAGATATGGACAGATGCTATAAATCAAGGTTCCCTGGAAGCCAGTTGTAAACATTTACCAGCACATCACTACTTACTAGTTTATTTATGCATATACTTACAAATAGACTAAGGAAAAAAACATTGTTTTTTAAAAATTGAATCTCTTTGTAACATGGTTTAAAATAATTAACTATCTTTATAATTTATGCAGTCAAAATGGAAATTCTTACCATATATTAGGTGTTATGCTTTTTTATCACCTTAAAAAAATTCAGACGTAAAAAGTGTATTAAATTTAATGTGAATAATAACAGCAATAATAATAAAACTGACTTCAAAGAAGATTTTGAATATTAAATAAAAGAGTGAGTCCAAATGCTCATTCTAGTGTCAGTTTATATTAAGTGTTAATTCCCATTGTTCAAGCTGAACCATTTCATGATATTTGTTTTAAGCAGCCTATGAAACTAAAAAGTGTTTAATAAATTTTGACTAACAGTAGCAGAGTTAGTAATATTTATATTTGAAGTTGTAAGAATGTTACGTATTTGCTTCCTCCCCCACACCCACATCCCCACCTAATCCAACTGTGCAAGAAAACTTTTTACATTTGCATGCCATGATGTTAATTTGTGTAAAACAAAATAAAATGGAATACAAAATAGAATAACAAATACTTCATCTCTATATCCATTTATGCTTGTAAATACACATCCAATACAAACACTTATATGTATTTGTTTACAGTGGGATTATGCTATACATTTTGGTAACTTTCTCAAACCTAACATCACTGTGGATAATTTTCCAGATTAATTCATATAGATGTTGCACAATATTTATAGGTCCACAATATCTTAAACTCTTGGGGCCAGATGGGCTTTGATATTCAGATTTTGGGAGAAATTTTAGAAAGGTAATATGATGCACACACTGTGTATTATTATAGTATTTCGAACTGGGTCTTGGGCAGCATCCTCAAATCAAACACATTAATATTTCTGCAGGGATTCAAATGCGTACATACGCAAAATAAAATAAATAAGGGATATGAATAGAGTCATGTCTGATCAGGTCAGGTTTTATCTCCAAATGTGCTCATGTCAGATTTGCAGAAGAGATTGTGGGTCTTTATATTCCCTGATTTTTTAAAAGGTTTTTAATAAATAAAATATCTAAAAAGGCACTGGGAAATGATGGACTGGATGAAGCAGAGAGGAAGTCAGTTCAAAAGGCCACAGAGTTCTCTGGAACCCCAGTCATCTCAAAAGTGGCATGATGCTCTAGGCAAATTAAAGTTCTGCAGAATGACGGTTTTGCTCAACTAGTTTTGTGACTGTAAAATGCAAACCAGGCACAGAGCCACATCCAGCTTCTTGATCAAATCCTGACATGTATGCACCACAGGCATGCATTCTGTACACATTGGGAGGGGTAATATGAGGGAGCTTTACAGATGAAGTGAAAGATTTACTGATTCATTTGAAGAAAATCGGCGTGGGAAAATTCTATTCTGCCACAACAGGGAAACATCAAGATGTGTTTCCGCGTTCCTACATGTAGAAACAGGCACAGTGATGTGTGCTGGCCACACATCTTTCAGGAACATTGCGAAATAAGAAAAGGTAGTATCATTGGATTGATTTTGACCTCTTCAAAAGAATTAAAAAACTGATTATGATTCATATGTACTAATCATGTAAATAAAGCAGTGTTTCTTTGCACTCTCATGGAGTGTATAATGAAATATTTTCTCTCTAAAACTTAAATCCATCTACTATGTTCACATTATCATTACAGACTACATGGACAGAATAAAACTTAAAGACATCATTTTCTAGCTCAGAGAGATCTGCCAGTGCCTTTGATTTCCACTGAAAATTGCTGTAAGTCAAGTAGAATATGATTTAGAATGCATTCACACATACAGGCTGTCTTAGGTTGTCAGAGATGCTATAATTTTGTATTTTTCTGTATTTTATGCATGATTATTATGTTAAAATGCACATATACTCACACAATGAGATAACATTTCACACCCACTAGAATTGTTATTATTAATTTTTTTAAATTATATGTGTGCAAGGGGAATATATGGGATTTCTATACTTTCTCCATGATTTTTCTATATACCTACAACTGCTCCATTAAAAAAGGAAAATAAGTGTTAGAAAGGATGTTGAGAATTAGGAAGATTCATACATTTTTTTGGGAATGTAAAATAGAGTGGCTGCTGGAGACTACAGTTTGGTAGTTTCTCAGACTGTTTAGAGTTACCAAATGTATTGGCAATCTAATTTCCAGATACATACTCAAAAGAATTTAAGGAAGTATTTCAAACAGGTATTTGCACACTGATCCTCATAGTGGAATTATTCACAACTGACAAAAGATTATAGCAAGCCAAGTATTTATCAACATATGAATGAACAAACAGTACACTTACATTGGAATATTATTCTGCTGTCAAAAGGAATGAAGTTCTGATCTATGTAACAACATGGATGAACCTTGGAGACATAATGTTAAGTGAAATAGGCCAGGCACAAAAGGACAAATATTGTATGACCTCACTTATATGAAAGAAGAATATGAACATTCAGAGTCAGAAACTAGAATACAGGTTACCAGGGGCTGGGGTCAGATTAGGAAATGGGGAGTTAATGCTTCATTGATACATAGTTTCTCTTTGGGTTGATGGAAAAGTTTGGTAATAGATTGTAGGGTAGCACAGTAATGTAATTAACAACACTGATTTATAAATTTGTGGTTGAATAGGAATATTGCTACAAGAACAAAAATAATAAAAAGAAGGACTAATAATATAAACAGTGCACCCTAATAGAAACTAAGGTTTTATATATAATAGTATAATTATAATATCATTGTTTCATCAATTCAAGCAAAGGTACCACACTAAATGCAAAGTGTTAATAATAGGGCAAAATGTGTGTATGAGGGGAGTATATGGGAACTGTGTATTTTTTCTGCATCATTTTTCTGTAATCTTAAAACATCTCAAAATGATTAAAAAAGAACAAAAGGCAGAAGGGGGAAAATCTCTTATATGGACAAGCAGAGATAAAACAAAAAAGGTAATCAAACAAATAAATAAATATGTAAACTGATGAAAAAGTGAGTTAACAATATATTGGAAATGATTTGAAGAAAGCTCTTTGTAATGTAACTGCTAAACAAGTTGCCTTTTCACGTTCTGAGCTGCCTCTTTTACACTGTTTGCTGGGTGTCAAAATTATCTGAAATTATGTACAATGCTATCATAGTATGACATATTAATCATGGAATAAATCAGCATAAAAATGAAAGTATTCCATGCAGTTATATTAAAAGATTAAAAGATACATTGTTAGTGCTACTGTGAGAAACAGAAACATCAATTCATTTATGATGAAAGTATGAATTGCAACATATTTGAAAAGCAATTTAAAGTATGTAAGAAATTAAAAAAATTCTTACTCCATGATCCAGCAATTTCATTTCTGGAAAACTAATTTATAAAAATGAAGTAACAAGCCTGTAAGCACAGAAATACAAGGATTTCTATTACAACATTCTTTATACAGATCTGCAAACCATTAATCAGAACCCTTGAAGCTAAGTATGTTTAAAAGTTCTGATGCTTTTGGATTTTAAAACAATAATTTGATGCATATTTTATGCATTTTGATACTACCAGGGCACACCTCATATTAAATACATTAATATTTCTGCAGCTAAATGTATGAATATTCAAACTAAGTGGTTTAAAGATTGAGTATAAATAGTCTCATGTTGTTTCAGGTCAGGTTTGTCATGAAATGAATTAGAAAAAAATGTTTCATTTGGAATTGCAAATAAGGTATTGTGGACCTGTAATATTAAAAATAAAATTAAACTTTTAAACAAGCCTAGAAACAATCTGAGGCCTTTTGGGGCAGTGATTGAATATAATATGTTTATTCTATGCTAGAAAATACTAGGCTTCTATTTAAAATATTAACTTAAATTTTTAAGACTTTATCTTGGAAAATACTGTGAAAAATTCTGTAATGGAAAAAACAAATTTTCAGGTAGCATGAATAGTATAATTACATTTTTGTAAAAAATTATCTGTGTATCTATATTTGTATCATGTTATAAGTATAGGAAGTATGCACAGAAAACTGCTATGTAATATTATTTTTAAAAACAATATACTAGAAAAGTTATAAAAAGAAAGAGGGATCTACTGAGTGTAGCATAAAATCTTTGACTTTCTATGCTTGGCTTCTAGCAATATTGCTACTTGTAGACAGTTTGCATCCAATATTGATATTCTTGTTTCAAATTCTCTGGTGAGTTCAAATACCGGTGAATTGTTTTGAAAGTTCACACAGTACAGATAGTTGGTGAATGACAGAAAAAGAGGAGTCAAATATAACTCCATAATTTTGACTGACTAACATGGGGAATGAGACTTCAACTGATAGGGGAGTGGATTTTAGAGGTGAGAGAAATCATCTTAAGTTTAGTTTGAGATGCCTGTTAGATATCCAAATGAAGATATTGTGTAAACAATTGGATACTTGGATCTGGAGTTCAGGAGATAGGTTTGTACAGAAGATATAAATTTAGTAGAGGACAAGATTGCTAAGGATTGAATGTAGATAGAAAAGAGAAAAGGCCTAACACTAAGGCCTGGGCCATGTCAACATTACAGGCTAAAGAGATGATTGCCTCAGTGACGAGAGTGGTAATTCTACTAGAGAGAAGGAAAGAGATGGTGTCCATGAGGAGATCATGTCCTCTGGAAGCCACGTGAAGAAACTGTTTCAAAGGGGGAAAAGAAGGACCAAATATGTAAAACAATGCTGACAGATCCATTAAAATGAGGACTGAAAATTGACTGTTGAATTGGCAATATGGAAGTCACTCATGACCTTGACAAGAGCAGTTTTCATAGAGAGGTGCTGGTGAAACCCTGATACAAGTGATTATTTTTTTATGTATCATTTATGTAATCTAAGTATCTTTTTAAAAAAATTAAAAAATTTAAAAAAAGAAATGAATAACAAGTAAACTGAGAACAATGGAGTAAAAGAAAAAAAAAAGAATGGGAAACGAAATTTAAAGCAGTGAGCATAGACAACAGCTTGCTAAAAGGATATTAAATACCTAAGGAAAGAGGAGCAATGAACCATGAGTTGAAGAAAGATGATAGTTTTGTTGTATTAATTCAATATTGTAAAATTCTCAGGTGATATTTCTCAGGGAAGGAGAAAGGAGAAAGCAACTATGAGGACCAAGGAGGATGCACTCAACATCGTTCCAGTGGAGTAGGGTGGGAATTAAAATTGCCTTTATGAGAGGCTTTAAAACATGCACTCAGAGGAGTGCGTGGTTGCAGTGAGAGCAAAAAGGGAAAGGGACTTTCAGAGAAAGTTTACAGGGGATTTTTGCTGATAATTGACCTTGATTAATCCAGAAAGTACCAAGTGAGGATTCGGTGTTTGGGGAGGGGTGGGGAATGAGGGAAAAAAAGTGATTTCCAGAGCCTTATGGATAGGATGACCATATAATTTATTATCCAAACCTAAAAGGAGGCCCCAATACTATTTACACCAAGACAACAAGTATCTACTGGCACTGTTCCAGACAAATTCTGGTAAATGGTGACCCTACCTATAGAGATCAGACCTGTGAATCATGGAAGTCCATAAAGCTATTGGTCTGGATGGTCCTAATGCTGATAATTGTAGTTGTAGTAATGGTAGTAGTGGTGGGCAAAGGGCAAAGCTCTATTTAAGGGTGTTTATAGAGTTCTTGGCTACCACTTGAATCCTCTTCATGGTATTGTTGGCAATGGCATTAGAACTATATATTTCAAGCTAATAGTGATTGCAAAACATTTGTGAGAATGTACTCCATGGAGGTAGTTCCCTTCTTTTTCCCATGTTTGATTTCATCCCTGCTGTTGGTCACATTGTTATCTACAACTGTAGTTTCCCTTCCTCTGTCTACATATATGCAAATTTATATATCTTCATATATGCAAATTTATTTATGTATATCTTACCTTTCCTTCTGTATGAATAGGAAGTTCCTTGGGGATAGAGTTTATGTTGGCCAAACCTTTATTATCCCACCACTATGCCCAATTAATTGTTTACAGAAGATAAGCTTCCAAATAATTGTGTCAATAAATGATAAACTCTACGAATTTTGAAGAGGAACCTCAACACCTTTTATATCTGTTAAATATTAGAAAATAAAAAGAGCAGTTCAGAAATCAAACTGCACACATATAGCAAATAAAAAACAAAAATTAAAAGTAAAAAAGGAGAATAACCAACAGAAACATACTATATAAATGAGTACTGAGGCTACAAATCTAAGGACAAGCTTGACCTTAGCTATGAAATATACTAAAAGCTATTTCGTGTTAAAGTTCCTTAGAGTTTTAAGAAAATTCATGGAAGTTTTAATGATCATAAAATTTTCTTTAACAAGCAGTTTTTCTTTAGATCAATCAAAAAAAGTATAGATTTCCTTCTTATTCTGTAAATAAATCAATTGCAGCTTGTATGTTAGTATCTAAATTACAGATTTGAAGAAACTTAAGATATTTCCCCTTGCTTCATCATAATATTGATGTGCAAAATAACAGGTCATTTATTCTTTTTAAAACAGACAAGAATTTACATGCTGATAAGGTTTTATTTATTTATTTTAATAGATGGCTAATTGCTTCATTTTGGATGTCAAAAGAAATGTGCTTCCTGGCGATTAGAACAAAAGGTTATAAAAATTTATGAGGCAAGAATATGAATAATGACTAAACCTTGGCTTCTTCAGGTTTCTAAATTTTCATTATTCATCAGAACAATTATTTGAAAGGCTAGCCTAATAAAAGAATGAGTCAAGCCAGGTCTTATTTTCAATACCAAATGTGTGTGTGTGTGTGTGTGTGTGTGCACATGTATTTTTGCTTACTGTAATGAGAAAATCCTTGGCACAGATCATTAGAGTTTAGCATAATAAAATTGTAAACTAGCAGCAGCAATCTCAGAGGTATCTCTGAACAAAGTGGATAGAAGGAGAAATTCTATTAGCTATGACAGAAAGCTAGAATTTCTCAGATGGTCCCCACTTTTTCCAAAGATATTCTTTTGATAACTTTTCTATTCTGAACATACTTCAAATGAACTTGTGAAAATGTCCCATAAAACCTTAGACTGATTGGTGTTTGAAATAAAAAACGTGTATCTCGGAGTATCAAATAAATTGAAGATTAGTAGATATGAATTAACAGCTGCTAGTCACAGGCATTTAGTTCATACATTACATTATCAATAACCTATTTATTCAGATTTATAAACAATTCATGTTGAAATATTTCCAGTTTTTTTCCCTCTGGAATGGTTTGTCTAGGGCCACTCTGATTATTGACAGATTTTAGTTTTGCTTAAGAAATCTGTTTAAGATGTTCAGATCTGTTTAAGATGTTTAAGATGTTCTGTTTAAGATTTTCCTTTTAATATTCTCTACATAATTGTTTATTTATATTAATAAAAAGAAGACATTAATAAAGGGAAATGGGAAATTTTATAGATAATATGAATATTAAAAGTCATGATTGATAGAAAATAGTTTTAATTTCTAGAATCAGAGGTTCTCAAAGTTGGACAAAAATGTAGAGTAAGTTGAAGTTCCTTCTAACATACAGATTCCCCTGAGTTGTTGATAAAGCTTGGTGCTTGGCATTCTTCTTCATCTTCAAGAACTTAACTTTCAAAACTCAGAATTGGATTCCATAACTAAATGAGAATAACAAGGCCACCTTCTGTTGGTGCTGAACTCCTCTAAAGTGCTATATATATTACAATTGCAAGTAACTAATTCCTTAAAAACAAATTAATCAAATGGCCATTTCACCAATGTGCTAGCATCCTCCATTTAGTTCCTTTTGAAGGTTTCCATTTTACTTTCATCTCAGCATTTGATGGAATATTTAATTTTCTTTCCTCCAGCTCTATAATACTGCAGAGGGAAACTGAGAGCAGAGAAGACAGACTTAGGGACAGAGAATACAAAACAGAAGGCTATAAAATTACATATGATGTAGTTTATAAATATGTAATTGTCACTTTATTATCATTCATAAGAAAAGTATAGACATAAGAATACTTCATATATAATATGCTTAACAAGAATAATATATCCTTGTAGAATATAGATTAAAAATATTTCAATAAGGAAAGTATATTTAATTTGTCAGCATCCAAGGTCCCTACAACTGCCTCGAGAGCTGGAGTGTAGGAGACAATGGAGACTGTCAATCAGGAGAGATGGAGACTGAGGGCCAAAAAAGAAAATTAATGTAGAATATTTTATTGATCATGAAGAATTCTTGTAACAATATTGTCCATAAGAAGAATAATTCAAAAAGATTATAATTTGGAATATAGTCATTTCTGTTTGAATTTCAGTGAACTGGCTTTATTAATATGTTAATTTTTATTTCAAATATAACATATTCTTGGTTATAATGTAATCTTTAGAAATGTATTTTCTATAGCAACATTATAATTTGCAAGAAGTATATATTCCATAAGAATATAAAAGTCTCTCTCCACTACAGTTTCATTGGTTGCACAGTAGAGGCAGAGTTGAACAGTAGGGTCAAAGGCAAATTACATAGCCACTAAAATGTTTTTATATATACAAAATAAAAACACACTCATTACAACCAAGTAACTAAAAGACAAAATAATCAACAAACCATCCATTTGGTGTAATAGCCATCAAGTGAATTGGCTTTTGGTGAGCTGACACAATTCTATAACTTACACGTGCTTAAAAATGTCAATTTAGTATACTGAATGATTGTCACTGCAATCTCTTTTGTTTGCATTGATGTCCCCAGGTGTGCTACCAAGAGTTTTAATATATGAAGCTGCTATGGGCATTAGTGGTTATTAAATATTGTTATTTACTGTTTATGCTCCATCCACTATCCCAGGGATCCTAAAGAGACTTAGTGGATTGGGACAGGAATTGAACAAATTGAACAATATTTCTAAAACTTCTCTAAAAATAAAGTTTACAATTACAAAAAAAGGTAATACTGGAGGAAGGACTATTTTATATTATCATTTGAGGTACAAGAATAGTGTCTGAAAATTATAAATAGGTACCCTTTTTTGGCTTCTGAAAATCTTGGCTATAGTTCCTTAGGTATCTTTTAGGTATTTTTAATAGGATTGGGCCTCATGTTATCTGGAAGAGGTAACATATTAGAAAACGACCAGTTTGTTGTTATGATGAACAAGACATTTTATTATAGTCTATTAGGAAAAAAACTTAAATAATCCCCTGTTGGTATACGTTTATTGAGCTATCATTAAAGGTAGTGCACATGGATTGTCCTTTATAGGATGGTCAAATATCCTAGTTTTCCTGAGATAATTTCTTCTGGTATAATAATTAATACTGTACCCTTTCACTTTCAAAAGTGCCCTCACATGGATGAACAATTATTTATCCACTTACTATGAATGGTGTAAGTTAGTGCTCTTCACATTGTGGTACCTCTGGGATTACAGAAAGATGTTCCAGGGGGGATCTGAACAAGTATACACTTTTCTCAGTTTCCATCTGTAATCCTTGCTAAAATGTTTTGATAGCTGAGAACTGGCCTGAATTCTGCCATTTCTTTTCCCATGAGCCCTTTCAGAAATGTACCTTCCCTCTTTGCATAGTAAAAGCGTACTATTCATCCATCCTGACTTTAACCAGAGTGCATTTCTCCAGACATGAAAATCAGCCAGAAAGACAATTTATCTTAAGGGAGAGTCTCTTGAGACCTGAGCAGAAAATCTTGAATTGGGCAGGAACTTATTTCATCTAGGTGGTGAACCAGGATCCCTGGTTTCTATTTCCTATCCAAGAGATTTTTAAATGAGAGGTTGAGGGGAAAGAGAAGGGAGCATCTAAAAATATCTATTTAATTGAAAAAAAAAGGAATCAGAGTTTTTTCTGACAACATAACCATATTGACTAATTAGTTTAAAAATGAGCAGTGGCTCTGCCAATTAGGTCATGTAGCAAATTTAATGATCTAATAAGATGTTCCGTAGATTTTAACAAATATATATTAAAATCCATAGTACAATTTACAATATGCAATTGCATCATCTGGAAACAATTAAACTTAGGAAGGGTCCTGAACAGATGCTTTTGAAAACCACTGGCATAGACAATGAAGTATAGATGTTCAGAGATGGAAGAGTTTTCCTCCATTAGGGTAATCAGTACAAACTACAAGTCTTAATTTGAACCTGAAAGAATAACGTAATGATTTTATTAGGCAGACACTTCAATAAAGGTAGAAAAAAATTTAGGTGAGGGTAAAGACACAGTTGAAGTCATGAAATTATGAGAGAATCTGGCATGTTTCAGGAGTGGGATAGAATATGATGTCCACTCATTCATTCATTTTTTTTTTATTAAAGAAGTTATGAGTTTACAAAACAATCATAAAAAACAGGATTCAGGCATTTACTTTTGAATGAAATATTTGAGATGACTACCTGAGACATTAAAGCATAAAATATATTTGGGCCTGATTGATTGTTACACTCTCCCCACACCATAACCTATATGTTTGATATTCCATACTCTGTTCTGTTTTTTTCTATATTTATTAATTTTTAGGGATAATACCCTTTGACACTTATTTATATCTAACTCCTTAATTTACTTATTTATTGTATTTACCATCTATTATCTTGTCTCCCCAGGTAGCACATAAGCTCCTAGAGGGAAAGGATTTTGTCTGCTTTGTTTAATGATACATTCAAGCAGCTAGAACACTGCCTAACACCTGGCGATGCCCCTAAATACTTGCTGGATGAATTACATGCATACATTGCAGATAATTCTTAATTCTGAATTAAGAATGTGCAGATATCACATAAGAGGGAGGACTTAAATTTGGTATTGGAAGATGACTAGAATCTAGATATCAAGAAAGAAATTGTCAGTACACGTGAAGTGTTTAAATTCATCTTCCATGGTTCTCCATTAGCAGTGGGCTCCCCAGTTATAAGCACATTTTCTTTATTGTCCTATATCTCTGCCTTCATGAAAAAAGGTAGCTGTTGTTCTTGGGACATCTTCAGAAAAATTGCTCCAGATTCTCTTAATTTATTTAAAAACTTTACCAAATTGCCGAGTTTGATTCTCATCTTTGTCATTTCTGTTAATTGTGTGTCTTCTAAAGTTGCTTTTACATTAATTCTTATTTATATTGCCTTGGGGGGGGGGGTTGGCTTATACATGTGCTGCACATTGTATTGCTCAGACATATGGGAAAATGGTTGACTTTTAATTCATTAATAATACAGTATCACATTTTGTTTTAGTTTAAAGAAAGTTAGTAAACTATTGTTTAGAGACATAAAAGCCTCCTTTTAAGGACAAATTTCTATTTAAATTTTGTTAAATGCTTTCTTTTTAGCTGCTTTGGGATTACATCTGTCAGACAAAGTTGAGTATTAAATTTTCTTTGAGCACAAAAGTACCCCAACTCAGTGAAAGCATATCAGATCAGATTTCTATTTAAGTCTATAACGCATTCTTTCAACCTCATTGAAACTACAGCTGTCAGAAGAGGGTAAATTCTATGTTTTTTAAGTGAATAAAATTCCCAGCTCAGTGGAATACTTGGTTTGGTCTAGATTACTAGGCTGTAAAAGTCCAGCTATATTCACAGGTACCAGGTAACAGTAAAACTCACTTAACTTCAGCTCTCTTTGTTCACCATTCTTCAAGATTGAGTGTTCAGTTCTCAACCCTTTGGGACCCCTTCCCTAACTTCTCTAAGTCTTGGTTAGGGATTCATTCTATATAACCCTTGCTAAGCCCTGGCATTATAATGCACTCAGCCAGTTATTCTCCAAGTGTTTTCCCAGGGACAGAGCAGAAGCATTACCCAAGAACTTGAAATAATGCAAAATCTTCAGTCTCACCCCATAGCAATTGAATTAGAAATTCTGTGAATGGAGCCCAGCAGTCTGTGTATTGTCCATCTGACATTCCAGGTGATTGAAGACTACTGCAGTAAACATTTCCGTTTTTTATTTATCTAGTTGGTCTACATTTGTAAAAACAGTCTTATATATGCAATATCACCCATATTCATGTTTTACATGCAGTTTTACTATCTTATACAGTCCCTTGTTACAGTTTTTAGCTTTCTTTCTAGTAGTATACATGGCTTTAGACTTTCCCTTTCAACAGCTGTCATACCCATATAATAGCACTGCTAGTCACAAACACCATGATGTGCTTTCACCATTTCTATTCATTTCCAAAGATTCACAAACTACCTTTTAACCAATTCTACACATATTAACCCTCAGCTTTCCATTCGCTACCATTCTTCTATTTTCTAGTGACCTATATTCTAATATTAACTCTATGGATTTACAAAGTGTATTTAATTCATAATAGCACAATTATACAGTATTTTTCCTTTTGTGTCTGGCTTGCTTCATTTAACACAACGTCCTCCACGTTCTTCCATGTTGTCATATGCTTCATGACTTCATTTCTTCTTACTGCTACATAATACCATAACTTGTTTATCCATTCATCAGTGGATGGATACCTGGGTTGTTTCCAACTTTTGGCAATTGTGAATAATGTTGCTATGAACATCAGTGTGCAGATGTCGGTTCTTGTATCTGCTCTCTGTCCCTCTTTTACCACTGTTTTTATAATTCCTAGCATGGTGTTTGGCCAATACAATGTGCCTAATACACATTTGTGAGATCAAGTCTCAAAATGATGCTCATGCTATATAAACTTCTGAGGTCCAGGTAGAAACAGTCAATTTTGCTTGACAAAAAATGGAAAAGTTAGTTTTTGAAAGAACATAGTGGAAAATAAATTTTGAAATAGATTATATAAAAATAAAAAATACCTAAGAAGCAGACTTATTGTTTAGTCTACTTATTTCCTACCTCAAAAATTGTGGATTTGTGTCCCTTTTCTTTTTTCTCATTAACCTACTCACTCATGATCATATCGTAGCTAACATTTATAAAGGCAGATTCATGTATGATCTCATTTAATTTACACTAAAACCCCATTATTTCTATCCTCATTTTATAGATGAAAATTGAGGCAAGAGAAGTAAAATAACAAAACTATCAAATGGTGGAGCAAGGATTCAAAACCAGAAGTCTGGGTTAAAAGTTTTATCTCCTAACTGCTACTAACCACTTTGTTTATATTGTTTTTTTGTGTTTGTTAATTTAAAAATATGTCCAGAAATCATTTCTGGCCCATGAAATTTTCTCTGATGACCCAGAAATGACAATATTTTTTTCACTTTTTCCTGAATACAGGGTATAGAGGTCTTATAACTCAACATTCCCTTCAAGTGGTCTTTGAAGCATAATATAAATTCTTCTTCAGTGTTTGTTAACTGACATTGATTTGCTCATATGCTGATAATTGCTCTTCAGAATTGCTTTTCAGGTTTTTTCTATTCGTCTAAAGAAAGTACCACATCTGTCTAAATTCATTTGATTAGCAATTCATATTATTTTTTGCTCTTTTTTCCTTTTATTAATTTTGACATCTGCATATTTGATAATTAGTATTACAGTTCACAAAGCAATTATGTTAAATGCTTTGAGAATAAGTACACTCATAACTGCCAATCCAATATGAGGAAGAAGGAAGCAAAAAAAAAAGGGGATTTAAAGAAACAAAAAGACCACAAAAGTTAAAAACATAAAGCAATTTTTATTTTATTGTACAAAGGGAAGCAATTTATAAATTAGAATTTCAATTTATATTTGATGCAACTACAAATGGAGGTACATATATGACTAGTTATCGATCAAATGTTAATTTTTTTTCCAAAGGATTTTATTTTTACTTTGTTCCTTTAAAAACTCTCTAGCTGAAACTATGAATGTTTATTTCCAGTTATCCTATAGAATAATTCTTTGGAAAATATGAAAGAATTTATTTTTAACTGTCACAAAGCAATTTGTAGTTACACGGAGGTAAGTATACCTATGTGGAGTAGGAAAATCACAGATTGCAATCAATGGCAGGGCTTTTTAATGTCTCAGTGACAGGTTATCTTATCCTAGACTATTGTCACGTGTTTTAAAAAATGATTGAATTTCCACCGTCATTTAGTGTTTATTGACTTTTAGACTGTTAAACACTATAAACAATGTTATTATCTTCAAACATATGAAATAGGAAAATTCACTTCTATATATATTAGGTTTTTGACCCCATTTCCAGAAAGATTTTCCAAGTTAATTAATGCTTATGTTTATATGGCAAAGAAGTAATATAATTTAGCAAGCAGATGTAGGCTGAACATTAAATTGAAAAAATATTCCTTTTAATGTAAGAAAATTTTTATATTATATAGATCAATGTCTGGTGGATTTAATATTTAGTGATTTCTCTTATAAGCTAAAGCCAATAACTTATTTCTTGAACTGCCATTTTCAGCAGCCTTGAATGTACAGATTTTTTGTTTTTAACCTTATCAATATCCTTAACACATTTAGAAAGCAGAACTTTTTATTTAATAGTAGATAAAATAAAAAAAAAAAACTTCACTGTCTAAAAAAGAGGTTAAACACTTATACTCTCACTAGATACTATAAAAACTGTAGATAAAAGTTGTTTTTATACTATATAGTGACCAAGAAATTATAACTGCTGAGGTAAAAACAATAGTCATAAATTTTTTGGACTCTACCTAAAATCCTACATAAACATTTATTAATAAATGTTATTTAGATCATTTAATACCTCCATATCTCTAATATTACCAGATTGGAATTTAAGTGAGGTTCCTAATGCTGATATTGTCCTACTTGTAAATCCTAATAAATTGCTAATCAACTGTGTTTGAAAGTGAATTGGTATCTCCTGATTATGTGATTATGCATGATTTGGATATCTATACCTCTATATTCTCTCACAAACTATAGAAGTGAAAGTGTAGGTTCCTGTTTGAGTTCAGTTAATTAAGGATCTAACCAATTCCTTTAATAGTGTGTTCAAGATAACAGAGAGAGAGAAAGAGAGAGAGAGAGAGAGAGAGAGAGAGAGAGAGAGAGAGAGAGAAAGAGAGAGGCTTTCTGTGAAACACTATATTAATCCCTCATCACTTGAACTAAATTTTTTAGCAAATGATTTAATTTAGTTTTCTTTGAATGTGGTTTAGAGGTCTCCATTCTGTTACTTGAATTTTTGTGTCACTAGAGGCCACTGTTCTCTTCTAAATATATTTTGAAATTTTAAAAGTATTGAAATACTGTATCTGAATAATCTCAAAAGTGATCAATCTTGAGAGAGGAGGAAAACCTGAGATTATTATATTTTGAGCAGTCAGCCTACTTAGAATAAAAAAAAATGATTTTTAAGAATTCTTAAGCAAAATGTGAAATTTTATTTTAAAGTTGAGTCATTTTATTTATATAAAAACATAGATGTTACTCCTTATAATGACATTATTTTCCCCCAAATCTATGTTTTTCAAAAGCTCTGTAAGTATCACAAACCCTACCTTGGGTGAAATATCTTTGTAAAATGATAGATTCTAAAAGATACTAATCAAAATCAGAGGTAAAGTAGTAAAATAATGGATCATAGTTACTGAGTACCAAACATTGTTCTGAGAACTTTACATTCAATCATATCATTCAATTCTCATAACATTGCTATGACTTAGTTACCAATGGCATTCCTAAAATATAGTTGATGGAATTAGGGGACGAAGAACTCAGGTAAATGACCCAAGATTGCAATACTACATTATAAAGGCTACCTAAAACAAACAAACAAAAAACTAAAAATGTCAATATGGGACAAATCATATCTATCTATATTTCTATTAAATTATATAAATACATGTATATATATGGAATTACATATGTAGAATTTTATATGTATACATACACACACCTTAATTTTGATAGTGATGTCATTATCCAGAACAACTGTGTAAAGTCTGAGATTGTGGTGACTTGAAATGGTGCACCCCAAACATGTTCTTAAAGCTAATCCATTCCAGTGGGCACAAACCCATTTAAGTAAGACCTTTTGGTAAGGTTACTTCAGTTAAGCTGTGACCCACCTCATTTAGGATGGGTCTTAATCCTATTACTGGAATCCTTTATAAATGGAATGAATTCAGACATAAGAGAGGAAGATACAAAAGGAAGAAGCTGAAATGAACAAAACCCAAATGAGAAGGGAAAAACCAGCACATGTGCCTCGCTATGTGGCAGAGGAGCCAAGGATCCTCAGCAGCTGGTCTTCTGGAAGAAAATATTGCCTTGGTGATGCCTTGATTCAGACATTTTCTCAGCCACAAACTGTAAGTTCATAAATTCTCATTGTTTAAGGCAATCCATTTGATGGTATCTGCTCTGAGCAGCCTAGAAAACTAAAACAGAGATTTTATCCTACTTGCAAGCTAGCAAAGTGGCCTATTACTCTTTTATGTATGGTGAGTGAAAGCACAGGTCTCCTGGAGCAGAAACAAGTGACTGTATTACTCCCATTGAACTTGGGAGATATACCACTTTTATAGCAATTGGGAACAAGCCGACTCTTTGACAGAGAGATACTACCTCACATTTCAAGGTTGCTCACCACAACCAGCCTTGAGAAATGGCTCAGGTAAAGAGCAGTGAATGCTTTGCATTCCTGAAATACCCAGAAATCATGTGCAGGAATGTTCAGAGTCCAATTCAGTTATTTGATGCTGATATAAAGAGCGGGGTTTGTGTGTATATGTGTGTTTATTTTAGTGGCTCATTTCTCAACCTTCAGATGTCAGAGAAAGGGATAAGGATATATGAAGTGTTGTGAAAGCAAGGCAAAGATGAATCTTAATTTTCCTCCATTGCTTACATTGCTTATAGTCTGTATTAATTTTCCTTGTTAGTCTCACCTTGTTTTCTCTAATTCCCAATTGCCTCTTATTATATTGTCATTCATTTAATAAAATTTATTCAGTGCCCACTTTGTGTTGTTACAATTCCAGGGCTAAGGACGTTTGCATAATCTCAAAGTAGAAATTTTATTCAATATAATTATTTAAGATGTGATAATCTTCTTAAAAATTTAATATATGAGGATGCCAAAATATTATTCTTTTTAACACTTTGTCAAGTACCAGGTATCAAAAACAATTACATTTATAAACATCATCCATGATTTTATGAATATTAGCATCTCTACTACTATTAAGTAATTTCTTGTTTTAAATTTGTGAAATAAGCTCAATTGCTTTCTTAGATATTGGCTTGTTGAAATCATGGGCTATTTTCTTCATGATATTTTTATTTTATTGGCAAGATTTTAAAAGTGTTTTTCAAGATAAAATTAATTTGAAATCATTTTTAGAATAATTTTCTAAAGGAAAGAATGCTTTATATGCCTTACCATTTATCTTCACCCTGTTTTAATGTATATATTTTCCTTTCAAGGAAAATCCCCAAATAAGAAAGCTAACATCAAAACTGGATTTTTAAATTACACTTAGATCCAAAAAAAAAAAAAAAATCTTAAAATAATACTAAAAAATAAATTTTAAACTGTGGAAACTTAATATTGGAATTGACATACCTAAATTCATATGAGATTATCATCCTTTCTGGTGAGAATATGAAATCCAATTCTAAATTTTAAATAGCATTGATTTATTCATGTCTTGTTTTAATCATCAATTCTGGGAAGAGAAAGTTGCAAAATGTTATTTAAGAGTTTTTCTGGGATTTTGATATCATTAATGTATATTGCTAAAGATAATATATATATTTGATTATTCAAGTACACCACTATACACTTATATTGAAAAAATTTTCACTTTTAATCAAAATTCCAAAATTCAGCATTTTAAATTATTGAATTTTGGATTCAGGGCTTAATTTTCTGACAAAGCAGAGACCTTAAAGATTTGCTGTTGCACTTACCGCCTCATCCAGAGAACATGTACCAGAAAATACACCCATCCTTTGCATGAATATTGTCCAAACATTTACTTAAATATATGATTCCAAATTTATTTTTCATAAAAAAAGCCTACTGATACCTGTTCATGCACAATTTTAAAATCAATTCAATTAATGCCATGCTCAGGGAGAAAAAAATACAACTTTTAGAATTAAACAAGCTTAACAATGGCTCTGCTATATACTAACCAGAGGTATTGGTATTTTAATGTTACTGAATCTCAATTCTCAATTTTTTCTCATCTATAAAATGGATGTGTGAGGGTCTGAGTCAAAAGATTGTCTTCATCACATGAATAACACTGGTTGGGACCTAGAAGTCTGCCTGGTCAATGTTAATTACTCTTGTTTTCTTTTGCCATCCCCCTTACATCAATTTTTATGATGCCTTTGTGGCCCAGGTAATTGTATGCCATTCACAAACACTATCTTAAGAAAAGAATATTGATAGACCAGGACAATACTACACAACTCCCACAACAAATGTGAGTTTGAAACCTTTGTGGTGGCCAGGAAAGGCTCCAATCCAACTTTGGAACACTGCAAACTCAGTGCTGAGAGGGAAATTTATAGCCCTCAATGCTTAAATATTGAAAAAGAAGACCTAACTGCACACCTGGTAAAACTAGAAAATAAAACAACAAACTAATGCCACTCGTGGTCGAAGGAAAGAAATAGTAAAGATCAGAATAAAAATAAATGAAATCAAGAACACCAAAACGATAGAGAGAATCAACAAAACAAAAAATTGATTCTTTGAGCAGATAACAAAATCAACAAACCCTTAGCTAGACTGCCAAAGAAAAAAAGAAAGAAGACACAAATAAATAAAATTAGAAATGAGAGGGGAAACATTACCACTGACCCCAGAGAAATAAGAGAGATCATAAGAGGATACTATGAACAATTGAATGCCAAAAAACTAGACAATGTAGAGGAGATGAACAAATTACTAGAAACACATAAGCCACCTACACTGACCCAAGAAGAAATAGAAGACCTCAACAAACCAATCACAAGTGAAGAGATTGAAATAGTCATCAAAAACCTCCCAAAGATGAAAAGCCCAGGACCCAATGGCTTCACAGGTGAATTCTACCAATCATTCAAAGATGACCTAATACCAATCTTGCTCAAGCTCTTCCAAAAAACTTCCAAAATACCAATACTGGATAAAGATACTATGGAAAAAAATATTACAGACCAATAGCTCTAATGAATATAGATGCAAAAATCCTAAAGAAAATACTTGCAAAGTGAATCCAAAAGTGCATTAAAAAATTATACACCACGATCAAGGAGGATTTATCCCAGGCAGACAAGGGTAGCTCAACACAAGGCAATCAATTAGTGCAATAAAACACATTAATAAACTGAAGAAGAAAAATCATATGATCCTCTCAAAGAATGTAGAAAATGCATTTGACAAAATACAGCATCTTTTCTTGATAAAAGCACCCCAAAAGATAAGAATAGAAGGAAGCTTTCTCAATATAGTAAAGTGCATATATGAATAACCTAAAGCTAGCATTGTACTCAATGGTGAAAGACTGAAATCTTTTTCTCTGAGATCAGGAACAAAGCAAGGATGCCCACTCTCACCATCATTATTCAAAATTGTGCTAGAAGTTCTAGCTGGAGCAATTAGCCTAGAAAAAGAAATAACAGGCACCCAAAAAGGAAAGGAAGAAGTAAAACTTTCACTATTCACTGATGATATGATCTCATATCTAGAAAATCCTGATAATTCCACAACAAAGCAAGAAGAATTAAAAGATAAGTTCAGCATATTGTCAGGATACAAGATTAAGAAGCAAAATTCAATAGCATTTCTATACAATATTGATGTGCAATTTGAGAAGGATATCAGAAAGAAAATTCCATTTATAATAGTGACCAAAAGAATAAAATACTTAGGAATAATATTAACCAAGGACAAAAAGTATCTGTAACCTGTACTCAGAAAACTACAAAACAATGCTAAAAGAAACTAAAGAAGACTTAAATAAATGGAAGGACACTCTGAGTTCATAGATTGGAAATCTAAATATTGTTAAGATGTTAATTCTACCCAAACTAACATACAGATTTAACAAAATCTCAATAAAAATTTCCACAGCCTTTTTTGAAGAAATGGAAATAACAACAATCAGATTTATTTGGAAGGGCAAGGAACCCTGAATAGCCAAAAATGTCATAAAAAAAGAATGAACTTGGAGGACTCTCACTTCTGGACTTTAAAGCATATTACTTAGCTACAGTGGTAAAAACAGCATGGTACTGGCATAAGGACAGACAGATTGACCAATGGAACCCAAACAAGAATTCAGAATTAGACCCTCACATCTATGGTGAAGTGATTTTTGACAAGGCTGTTAAGCCCACCCAGCTGGGCCAGAACAGTCTGTTCAACAAATGGTGCTGGTAGAATTGGATCGCCATATCCAAAAGAAAGAAGGATGATCCTGTCTCACACCTTATACAAAAATTAACTCAAAATGGATTAAAGACCTACATTTAAAAGTGACAACCATAAATCTCCTAGAAAATATCTTCAAGATTTTGTGGTAGGTGGTATTTTCTTAAACCTTACACCCAAAGCATGAGCAACAACAACAAACATCGATAAATGGGGCCTCGTCAAAATTCAGCACTCTTGTACCTCAGAGAACTTTGTCAAAATGATGAGAAGGCAGCCGGATCAATGGGAGAAAATATTCGGCAATCACATATCCCATAAGGGTTTACCATCCATGATATATAAAGAGATCATATGACTCAAGAATAAAAATACAAACTACTCGATTAAAAAATGGACAAAACACTTGAAAAGACAATTGTCAAAAGAAGAAATACAAATAGTGAAGAAACACATGAAAAAATGTTCAACATCCCTAGCCATTAGGGAAATGCAAGTCAAAATTACAATGAGATATCTTTTCACACCTATTAGACTGGCCACTATTAATTCAGAAAACTGTAAGTGTTGGAGAGGTTGTAGAGAGATAGGAACACTTATTCACTGTTGGTGGGAATGTAGAATGGTACAGCCACTGTGGAGGACTGTTTGGCACTTCCTAAGGAAATTGAATATAGACTTGCCTTGTGTCCCATCCATACCATTTTAGGTATATACCCAGAAGAACTGAGAGCAGTGACACGAATA
The DNA here is from genome assembly GCA_029593785.1 of Cabassous unicinctus. Taxonomy (NCBI): domain Eukaryota; kingdom Metazoa; phylum Chordata; class Mammalia; order Cingulata; family Chlamyphoridae; genus Cabassous; species Cabassous unicinctus. The sequence goes on from JAQZBX010003952.1 coordinate 45,071, forward strand.
GGCATCCACCCACCGATATTCATAGCAGTGTTATTCACAATAGTCAAAAGTTGGAAGCAATCTGGGTGTCCTTCAATTGATGAATGGATAAACAAATTGTGGTGTATACACATGATGGAATGTTATGCAGCAATAAGAAGACATGAAGTCATGAAGCATATGACAATATGGATGTACCAGGAGGACATTTTATTGAGTGATACAAGCCAGAAACAAAAGGACAAAAACTCTGTGATTGTGTATTATGAACTAAATATGTTATGTAATCTAATGGAATTAATAATTAGAATATAATTCACCAGAAAATAGAATGAGAGTAGAGACTCAAAGGCTGATATTTAATCTGTGCAGAATTGTTTAAAAGGTTGTTTGTAAATCTTTGGAAATGAGGAGAGCACATCATGGTGTTTGTGACTAGCAGAGCTATTATTATGTGGGTATGACAGTGGTTGAAAGAGAGAGACTAAGGGCATTTATATTACTAGAAGGAAAGCTAAAAATGTAACAGTGGACTATATAACATAATGAAACCTCATGTAAAATATGAATATGGATAATATTGCATATATAAGACTTTTTACAAACTATAAATACAAAGGCTAGGAAAGAGAATAGCAGCTATATACTGTAGGGGAAGCATAAGGGGATTGAGAGGTGATGAATTGCTTGTTTGTTTTGTTTGTTTTTGTTTTTGTTTTTAATGTTATTAGTATTACTGGAATAATGAAAATGCTCTAAAATTATACAGTGTTGAATGCACAATTATGTGAGCATTCTCCATGGCCTATGTACTAGAGTGTTCTGTTCACTAAAGACCTCTGGTGGACAGTTCATAAGATAATAAGTATTGTTGTGATATTCTTTCTTAGATATAGCCCTAAAAAATGTTTAAGAAAGACAGTATGATCCAAGGTACATGCCTCTAATAAACTAGAAATTATGTCAAATATGAGGACATATATCCTTCTTCTAAGACCTATAATGAAACCATGTTTAGTCTGCAGCGAGAATTTGAAAAGGTATTAGGAATTATTTTATATTTTGTACACAGTATTTTATTTTTTATTTTTTAACAAATCAATTTTATTGATAGATATTAATAAAGCATAAATCCATCCTAAGTGTGCAATCAATGGTATTCAGTATAATCACAGTGCCTAGCGAAGGAGGACAGACCAATACGTCAGGCCCTTGATATGGATGATTGTACTCATGAACCTTTTTTGTGAAATTGAAACTTAGCTAGTATTACATATTGCCTAAGAGTTACCTCTTGAAAGCATCCTTGTTGCTGAATATGGCCTCTCTCTAAGACAAACTCAGCATATAAATGCATTACCTTCCTCCCCAGCATGGGGCTTGACACCAGGGGCTGAGGCTCCCTGACACGGAGGGATTATTACCAAGCACCGACTAGTAATGTATCAGGAAAAAGACCTTGACTAAAAGGGGGAAATATTAAATACAATGAGTCTTCATGGCTAAGAGATTTCAAGTGATTTGAGAAGTCATTCTGGAGGTTATGCTTATGCATGTCTCAGCAGGATCTCATTGACTGCCACAGTAAACAGGGCCTCAAACTACAGGGCTCCTGAGGCCTCTAGAGACATCTAGACACTATAGGCAGGGGAGACAATCTCAAGAATTCAGCACCCTGTCAATGGGCCTTACTTTGGAATATATGCTCCCCAATGTAAGAGAGTTAGACTCATTTATAATTTCCCTACACATGGCTCTTCTGACCCTTTTATTTGAATCTATAGTTTGCACTATACTTATTAATTATATGTCCCAGAGACATGATTCTTTAGTCTGTTCATATGCCAATTGAGCCCTGAATCTCAGCAGAGTTGCAACACCTACTCTCCAGTTCATTGGTCTTGCCCAGGACAACTAACAAAAGGATGATGATGGACAATGCCCATCCCGGAAAACAGAGTATCTACAACTGCAAGCAAAAGAGTTCTATCCATCTGCCCCATAGGATCTAAGCCCCCTCTCAATCAGAAACAGACTGGGTATTGCCATCCCCAAAGCCTCAAAATTGGGGAATGAACAATGGACTAAAGTAGACTTATTATTACTCTACCAATGGAAGAACTTGTATCATTTATATAAAGGCAGTGTCCACCAGAGGTTCTGAGGGTAGGGAGAAGGAAGAATAGGTGTAACATTGGATCATTTTTGATATATTGGAATTGTCTCACATAGCATTGCAATGACAGATATAGGCCATTATACATTTTGTCAAAACCTACAAAATTGTGTGCGGCAAAGTGTAAACTATAATGTAAACTATAGACCATGGTTAGTAGCAATGCTTCAATATGTGTTCGTCAATGGCAACAAATGTACCACACTAATGAAAGATGCCGTTAATATGGGAAAGTGTGGGAAAGGGAGGGGATGGGGTATATGGGAATCCCCTATATTTTTTATGTAACATATATGCAATCTAAAGCCTCTTTAAAAAATAAAAATAAAAATAAAAACCACAGCATGCACAATAAATATAGGCCAAATGCTAAATTGGAAAATGAGAACAATATGTGCAGATCATCAGAATTACATGAAGACAACCTCAACGGGCAATAGAAACACAGGTGACAGTTACACAGGAAAGAAATAGCAATATGAGAAAATAAAATCCAAAGATTGCAAGTGTTGAAAAGAAATAAAGTACAAAGATAAAATTCAAAATACATGAATATTTCTTGGATTAGAATGAAGAGTAAATTGAGATGCTAAGCAAAACAAATAAAATAAGAAAGGGATAGAAATGAAAGAATAACACATTATGGTGCCATCTGTTCCTCCAGGAAACAAATACAGCGTTCAACAAACATCTAAATAAAATAGCAATTCTCTAACTGAATTTCTTCAGTGAGATAATTAGAAATTCTAAAAGGAGTATTGAAGGAATGAAAAAGATGGGGAATAATATAAGAACAATTGACAGAACAAAGAAAGAAATATGAGAGAGATAAAAAAGCTATTAACTCAGTGAGAGAATAAAATATTTTGCTTATATATTTAGATTTTAGTTTCCTAAAGAATTACTGATATCTAATAAAGTGTTTTTAAATTCAACGTGAACTACTTTTACTAGACAAAATAATAGTAAATATATGAATGAGAATTGCTTTAAGCTGAAAAAACAGAAATGGAAACTATAATGTTTCCACCACATATGGGTTTATTTTTCTCACCTTACAAGAAGTTGCAATCAATGGCAACCCAATCACTGGTCCACTTACCCAGCAAAGTCCTTGAGATCTAGATTCCATCTAACTACCTGTTCAAGAGCATCAATTCCATAGCCCAGGCTGAAAACAGATTCTATATGAGAACATTTGCTAGCTGGACTCATCACTTTTTAGAATGACAAAAAAAAAAAAATACTGCTTTTAAGAAGATCCATGGTCGACTTCGACTTATATCTTATTGGTCAGACTCAGGTCATACACCTTTCCTGGTAGGAGCAACGGGGACCTCAGGAATTTAGTAATTTTAACAGGACACTGCAGCCCTGAATAGAATAAAATCATGTATCTGTTAATAAAGAAAAAGGGAAGAATGAATATTAAAAAAGAAAACTAGCAGGGCAATAGACAAAGCAAGATTTATCTCTCTCTCTCTCTCTCTCTCTCTCTCTCTCTCTCTCTCTCTCTATCTATCTATCTATCTCTATATGGTATATTTATATATGTAAAATCTGTTGTAGGCAGGACCATGTCTTGTTCATCTTTGAATTCTATAACTCAGAATAGTGCTCTTCACATAATAGTTTTTTATTGAATGAATGATGCCTTAAGTTTTATATTTGAAAGAGGCTTTAGAGACATTCTCCTCTTCCTTATTAACTAAGAGAACCTTAAGATTCACAGAAGGAAACTGACTTATCCAAGGCACACAAACTTTGCCTCCTGAATCTCATTCCCTCTAAGTCCAACCTTGTTCTCTTTCCTGTATATCACACTGCCTTTAAAACAAGGGAACCACAGCATGGTAAGGTTTGAGAATCTCAATTCTGTGATGTTTTTGAAAAGTAATATCCTCATGCCTGTATCTAGGGGAGAGAGACCACAAAGAGAGGATATTCATAGAGTTCGAAAGTGCTCATTTTGTTAAAACAGAAACCTTGCTTGGCAGAGGTGAAGTAACAAGTACAAGGTGATATCGAAATGTAACTATTATCCCACATGTCTAGGATAGAGGGTGAAAGTGAAAGCACAAGAAAATCATGAAAATAATTGTCCATAAACATGCAGAAATGTTGATGAAAACACATGGAAATCTCCATGTAGCAAAGCAAGGACAGAAAATAGTGAAGAAGTGCTTCTCCTAAGCACAGAGGACACATATTGATCAAGAACAAAATGATTATATTTAGCAATCTTTTCAGCAATACTTTCATTTAAATTCATATTTATTTTAATGTTTAAAAAGAAGTATGGTTTTAAATTATATTTATTATTTTAAGCATATTTAATCTATTTTACAGCAATAAGTCCTTTGTACAACAGACATGCCACACATAGAGTTGGGCAGAGATGAGTAACTCCCCAAAGTGACCTAATTCTTGAAAAGCTATTGAAAATAATTCTTATTTCAATACAAAATACCACAGCAATTCTTTTTTCTTTGCTTTTTGTTGTTAATTGTCATTCTGACTTTCCACTTTTTATGTGGCTAAGATGATTTTCTCATATAATTGTTTCCTCTTGTGTGATTGTAAGGAATACTCAAAGCGATATTTAGAGATGTAATTAAAATAATAAAAAAATACTTTCTAAATAATGTTCTTGCTTTGTCTACAGGTTCCCTATATATGTGGCCTCATAACTTAGTTCAGATCAGTTTGTAAAACCATGCTTTTGTGTGTATCTATATATGTATACATGTCTAGTATATTTGTATACATATATTCCATGTTGTATTGCAGTTGTGATTTTATTCATATTGTGAATTTTGACTGAGTTTCTTAGCATGCAAACGTGTATAGGTTTCAATCCTGTAATTCCTCAATCAGTTGTTTACATTAGTATTGTCATTCTGGGGGGGAAAAAAATCTCTGGGGAAGTTACTGTACTTACTCCACTAGTTGGAATTCCTAGATATTATCAAGTAGTGTCAGACAGGACTACTGTCTGACAAGAGCCTGGCGTCGTAGCTCTCTGAAACCTTATAGCCTACCTGGGCCCTGGTTACTTTTGTAGCACTTATATTTGAATCTGCTCCAGCACTACAGTGCGTGACCTGGCAATAATCTGAAATCAGTCACTTTTGTTTTTTTGTGGTGAGATTGTTTCTCTCTTAAATTGATGCCTAGCAGCTGTGAATATCAAATTTTGCATGAGTCTTTGAAACAAAAGAAATAATTGTAACATATGCTTCTAAAACCCTGCAGTCAGTCAACAGGGGTTCCTGTCATATAGTTACAAATACTTTGGGGCCAAATTGATAAGGTCTGTTTGCTAAATTATCCACAGCTAACATTCCTATTCTTAAAAGGATAGACGTTGCAACACTGTAGCTGCCAATTCAGTGACTGGGTGTGAAACACTAAGCTATATAGAAACATAAAATTATTTAGTTTGGATCACTCTTCAAAATTGTGCTGGTTAAAAAAAATACAAATATAAGAAATATTGCTTAAATCAAACCAATTAAACGAAGATTTTTATTAGTTACCTTCCATATTATTGAAGAATTGTTAATACTATGCCAAATAAAAAAGTAAAATAAACTTGAGAGAATTTCTTTAGGAGGGATTTGATACTGTTTCCCCCTTCCCTTCCCTGTAGCTCCTCAGGGAGGCATTAAATAGGACGCTGTTTTTATGTGAGCACAATTCCTTAAACTCTAGAGGTCTGCTACTTTATAGGCAAGACCTTCCGTTTTGTAACTGTGGACAATGGTGCATTATTTGCTCTGGACCCTGACACATGACATTGGGAGATGGAACCAGTGGAGGGAAGCAGCTGCTACTTGCTCAGCCAGTCATCTGAAACCCATCTCTCTCTACCCCAGCATAGAGTTTTTCAGAGATGGTAAATGGATCCCTGAGTTTTCAGTAAAAGTAGCTGGAATGGAAATATTCCACATGGTGTGCAAATACTCTGCCAAAATAAAACTAGGGGTATTTTTAGTATCATTTTAATAGCCAAGTTATAAGATTTGGTAAATTTTCATAAATGATATCTAATATTTTAAATTACTGAAAGTTTTTCACATTCACATATTCATGTTTCATAAAATGTGCTTTCTACTAAGTATCTGATTGGAAAAAGACTACTTATTAACACAATAAAATGGCCGTGGAAACATTGTAACAACCAAGTGAATGGTCTAACAGCATTTTAACTTCCAAAAATTTTACTTTTTTCTTTAGTGAAAACTAGAATCCTATTTTTAAAAGATCAGTTTGAGTCCCCAAAGCAATAAAAGTACTATTTCCCCCTGGGTACATCAGCATTTTTCAGTGTAGCACTGAGCAATTTTGATGAGAAGGCTGCTTAAGCATGAAAAGATGAAGAATTGAATTGAGTTGAATTTGAACAATACAATGAAGAAGGAAGGATATTAATCTGAAGCAGGCACTACCTGAATATCATGCCCTTGAACAGAGGAAGAAATAGGATTTTTATAATCATTCAACCAAAAAAAAAGCAAAACAAAGCAAAATTTCAGTGGTGCATCTTTCATAAACTTCTGCAGCAATTTTCATTGTATCTCCAACTAAAACTCCTATCAGCTAATCTGGCTAGCATTGAATTACCCACGTTCTAATACTCTACAGTAAAAAGGAGGAGGTTTGAATTCTGTGTCCCAGTTTCTTCAGTGATTTCCCAACTAATTAGCTTTTTGACCTTAAGTATGTTGCCCAACCTTACAGACCCTCACAATAAAGATGCAGCTAGTTGATTTTTTAATGTAACTATCAGTGATTGGACCGATAACTGTACACTAGTTTACTCACAATTTTGTAAAAGATGCTCTAAATAAATCATTTTAGAATGCAAGCTGAATGGTATGTGAAAATTCATCGTGGCATTGAATTATGTATGTGCTTTCCTTTCACAATACAGTGGTTCCTATGTATATAGAATTTTCAAATACCTAAAGCCTGTTAATTCACTACTAATTTGATATTCGAAACTCTATATAGATCAATTCTTTGAGAACATGAGTAATGGTTTTAGAAAAGTTCATTAATCATCACTTTTAATTTTTATTCATGAAAATTTGAATTTTCATTGGTGATGTCAACCAAAAGCAAAGAATGTTGGAAAATGTAAGATGGAACTCTTAAACAGAATCTTTATGTTTTGGACTCATTTCCAGAAAAAAAAATAGATTAACTGTTTCATGTGAGTTAAAGTTATGTCCAATTGGTCTCATTTATAATGATACACCCCTTTACTCTGTTATTGCCTACCCAAAGTTGCTTTTCTTTCCAAAACATGATGTACAAACATTTTATTGAAATGTGTTTCACTGCCTATTGTTTATGTAAGTTCCACAAGGATGGGTCTTTGTCTTGTTTTCCACTGTATCCCCAGTCCCTAGGAGAAAGGACAGGGTGGATTTTCCATTGATGATCTGGGAAGCATGGATTCTAATACAAACTCTGCTTTGGGAACTCAAGCAAGTTGCTTAATCTTCTCTAAGGTTTGGAAAATGTCAAGTGGAGATAATAATACCTTTAACTTTTTAGATAAATATTTTTGAGTGCTTACTCCGTGTGTAGGCATAAAAAGATGCACAAGGAGGGCTCTGCCTCCTTGAAATGGTTCTTGCATATCAAGGGAAAGAAAAATAACCACAATTAAATTCCCACATTATCCAGGTAGCTTGGCACCATGTTAAATTTTGAAGCAGCTATGTGCTGGTTTTGCTAACATTTTTATTCTACAAATTTGTAAGTTCATCAGGAGTCCATAGGGCCTTATTAGGCTGAACCTGGGAGTGCAGGATCTTAAATGATACCAGAGTCAAATAAACCCCCAACAAAGCTGAAATCCAAAATGCCAGCAGAAGTGTAAGGGAGGAAAGCATGTGGCAAGGGTGTTAAAGACAAATGTATTAGAGGTTAGCACACAGAATTTGGGGAGGGGACAGTGAGCTTAAGAAACCTGGGATGAAATCGATTGTGAAGGCAGAAACAGTTGCTGTGAGAAAATAGAGGGATCCAGAACTTTATATTTATGGGGAATAGTCAAGCCTAAGGTCCATGGTGAACAGGTAGCAATGATCCAGGGACTTAGCTTACATTTACATTACTTCTAAACAACATGTGATTTCTTAACCTAAGATAGTATTTTAGAAAAAACACGGGTTTGAGACTCATGTAGGTTCTAGTTTATTTGGTTTTTGATCTTTCATAAATCATAAAACTTAACCAGATTCTAGGTCCTTCATTTTAAAATGAAAGATTATAATATTATATGGAACCTTATATCCTAGGAGTCATCCCCTCAGCTTACATCTCACCCCTTTAGCTATTCTTTTTTTATTTTTTGAGGTAATGGGGATTGAACCTAGAATCTATAATGTGGGAAGCAGGCGCTCAACCCCTGAGCCACATCAGCTCCCCTGAGTTGTTTTCCTCATTTGTTTTGCTTGTTGTTTGTTGTTGTTGCTGTTTATTTTTTGTTTTTAGGAGGCACGGGGGGCTGAACCTGGGACCTTCCATGTGGGAAGAATGCACTCAACCACTTGAGCCACATCTGCTCCCCTAACTATTTATTTTGAAAAGAGATCATTTCTTATACTTTGAAATACATTTAAAATAAAACCTTGCATTTATTAAAACATAAAATTGATTAATATATTTTGTGGTGACATATTTTTACATATGATAGATAGAAAAGACATTTTCAATAAATGAAATGTGACTGTGTTTACTAGGGAAAAAATGAAGTGGAGAATTTTAGTAAGTGAACTTATGTTATGGAGTTTACAGAATACAGACTTATGTGTGTGGTGTTGTGATCTTACAAAATGTCTGCTTTTCAGAGCTAAAGTTATGTTAACTCATCCCAGCTAAATCTGGAGATTCCAACTCTTTTTAAGTTAATAATATAAAAACTTAATTTTCACATGGCATGCATGTCAATCTATTTACAGTTAAATCAGTCTGGGTATTCTGCTTTCATTTATTATCCATCAGTGCCTGATATTTTCTGGAAATGTTAGGAAATAAATTCAAAATCTCCACGTTTTGTGTTTGATTCTCCCTTTTTACCCATCATGACAATTTTATAATGTATGTTACTCAAGGTGGCTCAGGGAAAGAACTTTATTTCCTTCAAGAATATAATTTTTTATTTGAGCTCAGTATAATCATTCAACTTCCATTGTTTGATTGAAATTGCCTTTTTGATCACTCAAGGAAAACAGTATCTTTCTTAGTGAAATCAAATCCTGATCCTCAATGGTTGGCTTTGGACAGAGAACTTGCATACCAAGAGGATCATTTGAAGTTCATAGATCCAACTCTTGATTCCCAAAGCCTAGTCACCATCTGGCTCTCTCTTTATTTATTTAGTTCTGCCACCACCTTGCTGCTTCCCTCCAGTATTAACACAGACAAAAGATGACATAAAACTAATAACTGAAAAAGAAATCTATTACTAAAGGAGGGGGGGATTAACTACCAAAAAATGAATATAGAACACAACATATAACTAGATTATTAGTTTAAATATACAGGTTTTCAATCTTCAACTTTATTTGCACTATAGGATGCTATCCTGCCCTGTTCCTATAGGTTGTTGGCCTCCTTTGTATGTTAGAGGTCTTATGTGACATCTAAACACCTGGCCACATACTCAAAATCTAGACAGAAGACTGAACCTCTGAGAGAGAAATGGTTTCCTTTCACCATGTGTGCATGATCTGATGTTGAGCTGCCAGATGCCAAGGTGGTCAATTAGGACAATGAGCCAAACTTTATTTCCTTACTTACTTACTCTGCAGTGTTCCATTTTTCCCCATAGAACAACACCGGAGGAGGGTGAGGTGACATGCAGAGTAGATTGGGGAAGTCATCTCATTGCTGAACAAGAAGCTCCTGCTTTTTTATGGACCAGGGAAGCAGGAGAAAGGAGAGGAAAGGGTAGTGGTGGAAATGTATTGTGCCAGAATGGGCAAAATTGTCTTCTCCAAAGTCCCCTCAAAAGGAGGTAAAGATCACACATAGTATTTAGGTTTAGAGACAGACTCCTCACCTACTTTCTGTTTCAACTTCCTGTCACTTCTGTGATGTGACACTTGTCATCTCTGTCATTGACAATAAGAATGTCTTCCTTCAAGGTAGATCTGAACTTACAGGCAAAGGATGTGGCCCTACTGCATGGTGTCCAAACTATAAATAACTCTTTCAAACAAATTAAAAATAAGCCTCATCTCTATTCAAGAGAGACACACAAAAAATGGAAGGTGGGTGGGTGAATTTTTTTCATAGCGTTAATAGGAAGACTTATTTCCTGATAAATATTTCAAAAGTTAGGTCAAGGAAAACAATTCTGAAAGGCAGAGCTGTCATTCAGAACTATTTTAAGAAACAGAACTCAAATGGATGCCTAGCTACAATTACCACTTTATAGAACTTTGATTTCCACTTGGATGCTCCTTTTAAAACACAATTCGAATGTCTTCTTGTTTAATTCTCTATTCTTTGTCTATGAGATTACTATTTAACATTTCCTGCTAAACCACTCTAATAATGTGCCAGTCTTCAACTTTGCAATGATGATGATAATTTTTTTTGTGAGTAGTTTTCTTGTGATAAATGTTTTTATCTAACTTTAGTATATTTTCATTGAAAAGTACATGGCATTTACTTGTATCATTTAGTCTTTTTATATTCAATGTAATAATTGATACAATTTTTTATGTCACTCACCTTGCAATTTGCTTTTACTACATCACATCTATTCTTGATCTTTTATTTGGCCTTTTTTGACATATTTTGGATTAAAAATTATTTTTAAATTATTCCATTTTTCTCTTTATTAGCTTCTTAGAAATTCTTTTTTTTCTATTTTTCTTTTAATGACTACTCTATACAATAAAATTACTCCATAACCTATTACAATCTACCTCAAATTAGTACTTTTAACTGCTTCCTGAAACATGTAAGAACTTTAAAATGATTTAATTTCATGCGCTACCTCTTGCCCTTTGTGCTATTTATTTTATTTCTGCATAAATTATAATCCCACAGAGCATTATATTATTATATTTTTATTGAGGGATATAATACATAAAGGTGCATAAAGTGCAGTGCTCTTAAGTTTTCACCTTGGTTTTTTACATATATATGTATATATGTGTGTATGTGTGTGTGTACAGTTATATAGCCTCCAACTATAACAAGCTATAGATCCCGGAAATTTCCTTGTGCCACTTCCCAGATAATAACTATATCATAATGAACCACTATTCTAACTTCACATATAGCGTGTAATCACCGTTTTCTGGCTACTTTCTCTCAATACAACATCTGTGACATTAATCCATGTTATTGTGCACAGTTGTTCAATCTTTTTAACTGTTGTATAGTTATTGATTGCATGGGTGTATTTACCTCCATTTACATACATTTTTCTGTTGATGAGCATTCAGGTGGCTTTCAATATTTGGCTATTATAAATAACTGATATGAACATTGACTTTGTAGACATATTTACTCATTTTTCAAGGATATATGCCCAGGAACAAAATTGTTAGGTCAAAAAATTGTTGCATTTTAGATTTAGGAGATAATGCAACAGTTTTCCAAAGTATATTTACACCATGTTTACACTCACACCAGCAATGGAGCAGTCTTAGTTACTCCACATTTTTAAAAAATCTTGATTTTAGCAGTTCTAGTAGCTCTGAAATAGTATCTCATCATTTTAAATGTGCATTTCTGTATTAGTTTTCTGTTGTTGCTCTAACAAATTACCACGGCATTAGTGCTTTAAAACAAAACAAATGTATTATCCTCCAGTTCTGTACTCTCTCTTCTCTTCTGGGTTTTGTTGCTTTAAGATTCTTGCTTCTGTGTCTTTTTCTCTCTTTATCTGAATTTCATACTTTTATGAAGGACTCCTGTAAGAGGTTTAAGACTCATCCTGAATGATGTGGGTCACATCTTAAATTAAGATCCCACTCACCAAAAGATTCTACTTACAATGGGTCCATGCCTACATGAATGGATTAATTTTGAGAATATACTTTTCTGGTGTACATATATCTTCAAGCCATCACACACATATAACATATATATGTTACATGTTCTGGATCTTTTACTTTATATTACATTATGTTAATTAGAATATATATGTATGTGTATGTTTGTATATATATATGTATTCTTCTCCCAGCTTGTGAGTGCCTTTTTACCTATGTGTCATTGCTTTTTGATTTGCAGAATATTGTAATTTTGAAGTCCAGTTATTAGACTTTTTTCTTTATTGTTAGTGTGTTCTGCATCCTCTGTAAAGGAGATTTGCTTTTAAGTTTTGGACTAAGATACATTTCAAGTTAAATTTTGCCTATGATATAAAGTAGGGACCAAGGCTTATGTTTTCCCATATGGATGTCTCACTGCACTAGAATAATTTATTGAAAAGAATGCTTTCACCCTATTAATTTTATTGGTGTGCTTATAATAAATTAGATAACCATATATGCTTTAGTCTATTTCTGGACACGCTATTATGTTCCGTTGATCTTTTTCTTATCCTTACTCTGGTAGTATCCTGTCTTAATTACTGAAGCCTTATAGTAAGTTAAAAACTCTGAAAGTGCATGCCTTCCTTTTTTTTCCCCAAAATTATCTTGGCTCTTCTATGTCCTTTGAATTTCCATATAAATCTTAGAATCAACATTAAAATTGCAGTAATATAGTAGAACTAGTTGAGAAATAATATTTTAAGAATATTACTATTAATATTTTATTAATATTTTATTAATGGTATTTAATATTTCTTCTGCTACAGATCTATTGGTAATAAATTGCCTGAGTTTTTGTTTGTCTGAAAACATCCTTACCTTCACTTTCATTGTAATAATAAACCTTATTTTGAGAGAAGTTTTAAATTTACAGAAAAATTATACCTAAAGTATAGGGAATTCCCATATAACCCCACACACACACCCACAAACAGTTTCCCCTATTATTAACATCTTATATTAGTGTGGTACATTTGTTACAATTGATGAATCAATATTAAAGCATTGCTACTAACCAAAGTCTATAGATTACATTATTGGTTATACTTTGTTCTGTGCACTTTTATAGGTTTTGGCAAGGGTATATAAAACATGTGTCTATCATTGCAGAATCATAAAGAACATTTTCACTGCCCTAAAAATGCCCTTTTCCACCTATTCATTCCTCCCTCTTCTTTCTTAACCCTTGGTGTTCTCTATATCAATATTACAAGTTCTTCCATTAACACAAGATAGTAACTACAATAACTATAAATCTACTTTGGTCCATGGTTATACTCTCCCATTCTGTTTGTTCTTTCTTCAGTCTTGAGGGATTTGGGATGATGTCTGCTCTGTTTCTGGTTGAGAAGGGACTTAGACATTTAGATGGAAGAAATTGTTTTGCTTGTAGTTGTAGATACTCCATGTTGTTTGGGATGACACTTCTTATCATCATAATTTTGTTAGTTGTTCAGGGCATGCCCGAAGAACTGGAGGGTAGGAGTTGGCCACCTGTCTGCTGGGATTCAGGGCTAAACCAGCAGGTGAACAATCCCAAGATTTAAATCTCTGAGAAATATATTGAATGGGTATATTGAAAATTATAGGTTGAAATAAAAAAGTAGACAAATCATGAGTTGAGGAATTAAAAAGGAGTATAACTATGTTATTTTGGAGAAGCAGATTATCATATATTCCCAAATAGGGCCTGTCTAAGAGGTATTGATTTCATTAGGCTGTGTGTCTTGTCTCTGGTGTCCAGATGTGCCTGGAACCCTCAGAAGCACTCTTGTCTGAGGCTTTGTTTACGGTAGCAGTTAGTAAAATCTACCTGAGACCAGCCTAAGCATAACCTCCAGAATTACCTTTTGACTCACTTTGAATTCTCTTAGGCAAAAAAAAAAAACCCTTCTTTTTTATTTAATGTTTTCCCCTTTTGGTCAAGGTCTTTTTTCCAAATGCATCTTTCATTAGTGCTTAGTAATAATCGCTCAGTGCCAGGGAGGTTCATTTCCAGAGTCATGTCCCATGTCAGGGAAAGGTAGTGAATTCATTTGCTGAGTTTGACTAAGAGACAGGCCACATTTGAGTAAAAGGAGGTTTTCAGGAGATAACTCTTAGGCATTTTTCAATGGCTTCCTCTTATCTTCCAAAGATAAGACATCTTTATTGTGCTGTCTCATATCATTTTCCCTTACTTCCCTTACTTATATTCCAGCTACACAGGACTTCTTATCTTCTTAAAATGCTCTGATTATTTCTCATGTTAAGATCTTTGTACATACAGTTTCTGCTCTCCTAAAAGCTTCTTTCATTTCAGTTCACTACAGCTAAGCATTCTCATTTTACTGGATTAAGATTAAATATCACCTCCTCAGATATTTTCCTTGCTCTCTCAGTAAAACTGACCTTCTACTAGTCTTCCAGGAAAACCTGCATTTACATCTTATTTATTAATTATGTATTGTCTTTTTCTTCATTCATTGGGAAGCTCTACAAGGGCAGGGAATTTCTTTTACTTACCAAAAGTGCAGTGCTTGGCACAAAGATGCCATTCAATACATATTAGCTAAATGAATAATTTTTAAATGAATTTATTTCCTTTGGTCTATTTTGGTAGGTATTTGTCTTCACAGCTTTTTAAAAGAACTGTCTTTTTAAGAGTGCAGTCTTTTTTAAAGAAAAAAATGTATTACTACTATAACTACTACTACTACTACTAATTTCATGCAAACTTCTAGCCACATGCTCTGTGTCATTAACTGTAGTATTATTTCTTCTCCATTTAATAAAAAATTAATAAATTGAAGTTTAGAGAGATGAAGTTTATAAACTTCTAGAGTTATATTAGGAAGCAGAGTCCCAAACCACCATAAAGTTTCATAGTATTTATCCTTCTCATCTCTGAGGCAGGTTACTAGGCGATCAATTATCCTAGGATAATGGTGAGTGAATTCTTCTATTCCCTTTGGTTCACTCCCATGTTGTTCAACTGTAGAGCTTATTACTCCCTACCATAAGGGTCCAAATCAATAGATCTAGAGGACATATATGTGAAGTGAGCGCATATGCTTAATCATATAAGCTACTATGATAACCTCTGATTTTAGGGGAAGGAAAATAAGTTATAATTATACCACTTACTCTGGGCACCAAAAACTTGAATTAATAGTCCTAGTTTACAATAAGTAATGGGTCTAGTGAGCCATTAACTGCAGTAGGAATTCCCTATTTTACACAATTTGATACTGTTCAAACATTGTTTTCTCATTTTAGAAAATGGTATGGCCCCATTGGAAGGACTACTTTCATTGTCTGGCATGCCAGCATTTCCCTCTAATCTGATGACCAGAAACAAGACAACAATTAACATGAGGCAACTGTAATTTATCCTGAGCATGCAGTGGAGAGTCCAGAAGCCTTGGGTGGAGGGAAGCATTTTTGTTAGCATTTTTATCTTTTTATCTTTGTAGCACATGATTGAATCCAGAAGCTGCTGACTATCACAGTAATACAAAGCTGGAATTCAATAAAGCAACCCTGAGAAATTTCTGTAAAAAGCTTCACTAGGAGATTAATTAAATTCAAAATATTTTAAAATTAACTCTACTTAAGAAATGGAGTTCAACTAGATCCTTAATATATGTCAGAAATTGGGTTCTTCCTTACATTTCAATGATATCACTTTATTGTCTTTTCCTCAGTTTATCATTGATAAAATAAGGAGAAGTAATGTTTCTTTTAAATGAGTCATATTGGAGACTCTGAAAGTAATTAAGATATTTTGAGTTTCTTGATGGTTTTTAAAGATCAGGATTTAATTTTATCCATATCCTACATAGTAGCTAATCTCCAAATGAATATTTTCCTGTATTCATTTGCTTCTGTGGTCTCTTCTACTACTTTAAATCTGGGCTCAATATGTAACTCTATTTTTTTTTTTTTTCATTTTTACCAAATACGTAATAGAGAAAGTGATTCTGTGTGATTTTCAAGGCCAGATCAAAAGAAACCTTGAAACTTCTCCCTGCATCTCTTAAAACACATGTGTTGGGAGGACTCAGCTGACATGCAGGAATACTTACTACCCACTAACTGTCATGCTGTAAAGGTAAGTCAAGTTAGCTGCTGAGACAGACCACTTGGAAATAGAGATGCCTGGTCAGTGCCCACCTCTTTCACCTATTCAAGCCCTGCTCCACACATTTGAGTAACACCCCAACTTGACTGGTTAATGCAGTACAGCCTTCAGATGACCCCAGCCCTAGCCTCCATCTGAGTACAACTTCATGACAGATCTCTAGTTAGAACCACCCAGTTGAGCCCAGCCAACCCTCCTAAATTGTTGTTAAACTTCTAAGTTTAGGGATGATCTTATTACACAAAAATATGTAAATGGAACACCTTGATACTAAAAGTGATAATAGATTTTAAATAAACATTTGTTGTGCTAATAGAAATAAGTAAATAAATATTGATTGAAAATGTATCTCTTCCAATCTCCAAAATTAAGCACATTTTTGGTTTCTTAGTATAAATTGATACAGATAAAATATGCATATGTAGGTTGGAAGAGGCACAAAGACATAAAATTAAATATGACTTCACAAATAGGTAAAAGAAAACTCAGCAAAATGCTAAGACTCTGGTGTTATGAAAAGCAAAAGTATTGACTTTTTGACCCTGCTACACCGCCAGAGAAACATTTTCTCATGCCTTTTTTTTTTTAATGTAAAATTTCAAGGGATACTACCTGATTCACAGCTGAAGGTTATATCTAAATAAATGTATCTGAATATCAAGAATACCCTTTAAGATTCACTGTTTCTAAGACCCCAGGTAACTGTGGTAGCACAATAGTAGAATAGTAGCTTACACATTCCTCCATGGAGGCATTGCCCAGGTATTCTTAAAAGAAAAACTCTCTTCTCTTAAGGAGAAAGTTTCTTTTACAAAATCACAAGAGATAAGAAGGAATTTAAGGTCCACAGCATAAAGTTATATTTCTATTAATGAATAACAAACCTGCACGAAGATTTCAACATAAAGAAAAACTAAAGTATATGCAATGGAAGAAGTTTTAAGACAAATTTTATTGAATTCAATTTTTAAAACATTTTTAACAAAAGTAATTTATTTTTTACACTGAAAACCACATATTTGTGTCCCAAATAAATGGAACTATGTTAAAATTATTATTTTTAATGTTAGAAATATTTCAAAATCTTCCAGTCTTGATATTGTTAGATTTATAGCATCTGTTGATATATTAATGTCAAAAGTGGTGGGCTGGCTTAAAATTGAAGACATATTCTAAATACCAATGAGTATTTCAATATGTGACAAATATTTTTTTTTAGAATTTTGGGTGTGAGTTA